>JAOBAY020133571.1:0-15727 GCA_025331085.2 Zoanthus sociatus
GGTGGCTTGAAGATATGGATTTTATTTTCTCGTGTTAAAAACAACATTTTACTCGCTCGCTGCGCTCGCTCGTAAAATATTGTTTTCACCACTCGAAAATAAAATTCATATCTTCGCGCCACCTTGTAATATCCTCTATTTATTTAATTTATTTAAATTAGCTGACGTCAACAGTAATGCGGAACATATTGTAAATTTGATAATTGAGGTTTCTTTTAAAATGTAGCTAGAAGATTATTTAATCCATTGTAAAAGTCAGAATAGCAGCACGGACTTATTTATAAAGTGTACTATTTTCTTAGTCGGCAGTAATAGTGGTTGGAATGTAGTTGAAATATTGCGTGTCAAGCTTTCATATCATCTTTCCGACCCCAGACCCCCTCCCCAATTAGTTCAGTTTTTGTTTATGTTGCATATCTATCTGTATGAAAGTATATAAGAAATTTCCATGAAATACCTCGCTTCCCTTCCCCCCTCCCCCCTCCCTGTCCGCCGAACACCATAAAATCCCGGAATGAATAGGGTTAAAGTAGTTATTTGATTTTTCTGATTCATAACGCAAATTAAAACAAAATATTCCCCCTACCTATTGGCGGTTGACCCGTGATTGGTCTGACAGTCACTCCAGGCGTGATGGGTTCTTGGTTAACATTAAGAAAAAAAAAACACACGTTACACTTTTTTTAAAGTTATTTTAAAATTTTTGATTTTTTTGACCGAGTTCATAAATGAAAATTTCTTATAATTTCAATTGACATCACTTGTCTCCTTTGTGGTAATTTTTTTTTCATGTTTAACTCAAGGTGAGGGGAATGAAGTTCATTGAAAAGCAACTAAGAAAATAGTTAAATTTATGAGCGGCAACAGTACATTACACTTGTCTTGGTGTCGGTCCTGACAACTTCTAAAATTAGTTTAAAGGATTTAAAAGTTTTTTTCTTCTTCAAAGCCAAGAGGTTCCTGTTGTAATTAAACAACAAAATATGTAGTTTTTTTTGGTTAGTACCTCCCGACGGTGCCCTGGGGGGGACTCCCCTGAAAAGTGGGTAGGGGTGCTCTACGGAAGATTTTGAAAATGACCCTAAAAGGTGCAAATAAATTAACTCAAATCCTAATTTTAGACCCTAAAAGGTGCGAGCACATTTAGCTATTATTCTTTATCAAAAAGTAATAAATATACACTTTAGAGAAACAATGTTTGTATTGCTATAGTTAATAAAGATATTTGTAAATTGCAACGAGTTGAAAACTTTTATTTTTTAAGTACATTTCCAAGAACAATTTCTGACCCTAAAATGTACGAAGGTGGTCGTGAGCCGTTTGTAGACCCTAAGAGGTGTGCAGGATCCTAATTTCAGACCCTAAAAGTATCGTCGAGCACCCCTACCCACTTTACCCACTTTTCAGGGGAGTCCCCCCCTTCCCCCTTCCCGGGCGACGGTGCTGATTTTTTGCAGGTTCGATTGTTGAAGTGTACCAAGTTAGCGTATAACTACGATCTCAAAATGTCGATTTTGGAAGCATTTTTCTATGCTTCAAGTAAACTCATGGCTGAGACAATGCAGCTAGCTCGCTTAGCTAATTTTTTCTACAGTTGCAATTATCGCTTTACGGTCTTTAGCGTGCCGAGGCACATTGCGAAGCACATTGCCGAGGCACGAAAAAAGATCATCGTGATTTAAAGGCGATTGAAGCATAGTTAACATACTTCTTCTCCTACCATACAGGGGAGAAAAAGAATTGAATTTTGAAAATATTTCTAGAGGTTGCCAGAAACCAAAGCAAGATACACATTGTAATGCCAAGCCTCTGAAACCATAATGTTCGAGTTACTTCAAAAGAATTCGATGGTTTACAATATCGAATGCTTTAGAAAGATCCAAAAAAATTCCGAAACAGTATTCTTTGTTTCAATGTAAGATGAGATTTGATTTATTAAATGCAAAAGAGAGAGATTAGTAGAATGCTGTGATCTGAATCCATATTTTGTTTGTTTATGAAGTTAATCTTCTATCATAAATTGCCTATTCAAAAAATTTTTGAAAAGGCTAGTAAAATTAAAATTGGTCTATAGTTCTTAAAATGATATAGGTCATCTTTCATATATATTGGAATTACCCTGGCTGTTTTGATATGGTTTGGCACAATTCCTGTAGGTATAGACTGATTAATTATGTATGCTAGAGGAGCTGCAATGGAATCAATATTACATTTGATATCATCAATTTTAATTCGATGAAAGCCGCAAGCTTTCTCTGGTTTAAAACTGTTTGCAGTTTCTTTTAGTTCAGTTACTGTAACTGGTTTAAAAAAACTGGTTTTGAAAATCCTGTTCGTAAGATAAGAGCTATGTGAAATTCCAGAGTCGGGTAATTTATTGCCAAGGCTTGGGCCAACATTAGTAAAGTATTCGCAAAATCTGTTCGCAATTTCCAGAGGATCAGTTATCTGTTTGCCATTGGAAACAAATAAAGATGGCATTTTTGATCTGGTTTTTCTTTTGTTTATAACTTCATTGAGAATTTTCCATGTTTCTTTTAGGTTTCCTTTAGCATTTTCAAATTTTTTGTCATAGTAATTACGTTTAGATATTTTCAGTAGGTGATTAAGTTTATTTTTGTATTTTTTGTAGCTTTGGTCATTTAGTGGAGAAGGATGCGATAAAAACTTTTTATATAGGTTACATTTTGTTTTTATTGACTTTAAGAGTCCTTTAGTAATCCAGGGTTTGCTATATAATTTAGCTTGATTGCGTGAAATTCTTCTTATAGGAAAGCAGTTGTTGTGCATTTCTATAAATGCGTCGACAAAAATTTTATAAGCTTTTTCTTCGTCTTCTGTTTTATAAACACTATCCCAGTTAAAATTCAGTAATTGATTTCTAAAATTAGTTTTTGTTTTGGCATTCACAAGTCTTCTATTTAGGATAATACTCGAACTTGAATGTTCCCTTCTGTTTGACAAAGGAGAGTGAAAATCGGAAGATGATCTGAGATTTCTGTAAACAGAATGCCGCTTTTTGAATCGCTTGCTAAATATTGGTAAAAATGTTATCGATAAGTGAAGCAGAATGAGTTGTTATCCTTGTTGGCCTATTAATTAGTTGTAAGAAACAATGGGAGAACAAATTTTCCAAACGTTTATTTATTCATATATTTCTGCCTAATTTCTACTTGATTTTTGATTTACGAATTTTAATATTGAATCCTCTTTATTTGCAGGGTTATTCAAAAGCTTTGAGGAAAGAAAAAGCAAAAACCTGCTTAGAACCCCTATACATTGAATGTTCTGAATGTTCATTTGAACTCTTTACAGCTTTGAGAAATGAGTGCTGTCAATGGTCTGGAGTTTTGTGTTGTGAGGGTTTTGTTCTCTCAACGGACTATTTCACGTTGGCAGTTCGAGATGAAAAACTCTTCTATCTACACGTTGGATGGCACAGCAATTTCATCAAAATTATTCTAGAAACCGGCACAGATCCGGTTTCTACGGAGTTATCCGAGACTCTCAGTGGAGGTATACGTCTATATCTCGAAACAGTTCTGGAGTTACTTCGTACAAAACTCTCAAACATTGCCAAAATGCGATGTGTGTTTAAAGTCCAAAAAAGAGAAGAGAGTTCAAAATGCAACATTCACAACCTCCAAGGTTGCCTTGATGAAAAGTGCATTCAGCTTTCTCCTATTGGATGGGGCCCGGAAGCATCGTCAAGAAATTGGTCTTATAGGAATGAGGTAATAGATTTCTCATTAATGACCCTAGCTCTCAAAAATAATTTATTATCTTAAAACAATTTGATAAAAATTCTCATTTACAAGAAAAAAATCACCATTTTAGTCTAAATTTTTGAAAAGGAGTCGCGTAAAGTTCTTGCCACTGGAAAATGGGACATGCCAAATAGTCATTAATAGTTTTACATTATCAAAATGGAATCTTTGGAACGCAAGTTTTAAAATCTTGTGTTGAGCTCTTCTCATAATATGTTGGCTATACTTTCTTGTGAAAGATCTTTTCAATTTTACATTACAAATTATTTGGATCTCTCTGTGAAGCCATCTAGATAGTGCTCTCAGTGTATTATATTACTAGTAATAGCTGTCGGCAACGAGCAACTACAAAAGCATGGCGGATGACAGAACTGAGCTCAGTAATCACTGGAACTGGTGCTTTCCTTTTACTATTTGGAAAGAAACATAAACTAAAATATCTCAGCGTGTACTTTACGTGTAAAAACCATACGAACATACACACTTTTATCGTAATATTTTGTTTTGCATATTGAAATGTTTCTCTTTTTAAAACGACAATCTTGGTTATAAAATGTCATTGATAAAATGAATCGAATTACATAACCGCTGTTTGTTCGCTATGCTGCCTTGACGTCACAAGGTCAACGCACTGAGATTGGTCCATCCGAAGACAAAAGGTCTCTTTGGCATTGCATCATAATTACATACATCTATCTGGATCACTCGAGATTTTTTCCGCCTGTATAGTTCTTTCGCACGGTTCCGCTCCCGCCTTACCAGCGTCTTCGCTCGGCTGGCTCGTTGGTAATAACTTGAAATTCAAATAACTTATATTTCTTCTCATCTTCCTAGTTTTGGTAAATATAGTAGATTTATATACAACAAAATACGGAGTATATATTTATTTTTTTTCTCATTGTTTCAAGGCCATGCAGTTAGCGTTGGACCAGGGGTTTATTTTCAGGGCAACATTTGTTTTAGGAGCTTTGTTTCTCGTCAGTTCCGAGTGAAGCTAATATTGGTTCCATACAAGTAGCTAATTTTAAAAATGTTAGAAATATCAGCTTTTAATCAAATATTGGTACAAAGAATGCAGTTTAGTTTCTATATTTATATATCGTGCGTTCTTTTATCACAAGGTGTAGACCTAGACTATACAGATATTTGTAATTCTAACAGATGATATCTTCAAAATAAACTCACTTACGATTGAACAATAGACCGCATGTATTTTTCTATAGTTTCTGCAATACAGCCTGTATACAAATGTTGCTATTATTCGGGAAATTTGACAGCAGCTGTGTGTATCATTTGAACACAGATAGCACTTTGAGATTTATATCTGCAAACACTTAAAATTGTTCTTAACATTTCGCTATCTTCAGTCATTTTCGCATATTTATGAAGACAGTAGATTGTATCGAAATGTTTTTTTTTATTAAAAACCATTAAAGTTTTGAAGCAAAATAACACTTGTGAGGTATTGCCGTACCTTTTTTCAAATATTTGCTTTATTTTCTGAGGCAATATATTAAAAAGACTTTATGTAACAATCTTAAAATTTGACTTTATTTTAAGAATTCACCTTAGTCAAAAGTTCTTTTAGGGCAGCAATGAAAGGAAGATGCAAAGTTGCAATAAAGTTCACCCGTATTTTTGAACGTGCAGATGGCGATGTCATTGTCAGTTAATAATTATCCTTTATTTCTGTGATCACGCCTTTTTATCATATTTACATATTGTTTCTATCGCTATAAAACGATTGCTAAGCTATAGCCAAAGTCTTCAGTCAAATGAAATACATTTTATAAAAAAGTGATGATGTAGGTTTGAAGTAAAGATTGAAACTGATTTCAAAAGTTGATTTTCTTATAAATTACTGTGAATAAATCTGAGTTGCTTAGTCTATATTACACATGATAACTTTTTGCCATATTGTGGCTCCGCCACATAAATTATCATGAGCCAGGCTAAAATTGGTTTATAATTGCATATGCGAGCGGGGAGCAAAGATTAGGAGTGTTTTTTAAAATATAAATATTTAACACAGCAAAGTGCTAAACTAGTATTAAGCGTAAACAATTTTTCTTCACAAAGAAATCACGATAATTTCGAATTTCAAAGAAATGAAACAAGTATTCTTATATTTTGATTTTGAATTAACTTTCTTATAGAATGAACGAATCTCTTTCCCTTTCAACCCTCTGGTTCTTCCTTCCTTGGCTTCGCCAATGAGTACAGCAAACCAAAGCAATGTTATTTCGGTTTTTCATCATACCGCGTAACTACATTTAAAAATCATAGTAAGTTCATGAATAGATTTTATCCGTTCGGTGCCAGAGTGCTCTACACACCGAGGTGCAGAGCAATATATTATAAAAGTTTGAAATACCGTGGTAAAATTGAGTAAAAACTGTAAAAACTAAAAGACTGAATAATTAAAACGAAAAGTGTTCTCTTTAAAGGGCATTTGAAGTTACGGGCGTAAAATTTATTCACATGCCGGCATTTAGTCTAAACTTGATCGTTTGACCAAAGTGTGGAGTCCTTGGAGGCGTTCCGCAGAATTACATTTTTCTCGGCTAGGCACAGCCTTAGCAAACAGAATTTTGTCTTTGATTCGCTCTAGTAAGCTTTGGTATGCTTGATCACGCTCCAATCAATTGAATATTGTTTGTTTTCATTTTTGAGGCCCCACAGGTGCTTGGAGAGTGCTGTGCTGTTTGAATAGCTTCTGTTGTTTAGCGAGAGCTTGTGATTGCCAAATCTTGTTTTGAACGCAACTTCAGTCATTTCGATGTGATTTTTGGGCTCTTCGTTTCGTCTTGTAGATACTGTAGCCTTGTAGAAGATACTAGATTTTATTTAAAATGTAATCCTACAAACAAATGCAATGTATATTCGTGACCATACATCTCTTTAACATCATTTAAAAAATATAATAAATCGTGTTCTATAATTCATGAATTCACAATCAAAGTAATCTTTGTTTATGGTGGAATTGTATTAAGAACTACTCCTTCAAAGCAACAGGTGGAAAATTAATTGTTATTAAAGATTCGGCCCAATTATAAAGACTGCTGGCATTGGAAGGCCTTACTTGGAGGCTCGAAAGGCCAAGTCTGGGACCTAAAGTTGTTTAAGTCGCACAATGTTGCACAAAATCGCCTAAAGTCGCGCGAAAACGTAGTAATTTTCTGGCAGTTTTCTTCTTAATTAATTATAATTTCTTCCAAATTATAGATCAAGTAGGTGGCCACAAGATTAAAAGCAGAACATTGGTTTAAGACTGAGTGCGCTCACCAGCCTTGAAGCAGACTTAGTTGGCTATAATGAGGTTGTCCGTTAGTTTTCAAAACTCTGGAGGTTCAAAACAGTTAGATATTTTTTTGTCTTGTGAAAATGTGGTTTATAATAATAGTAGTATCATTGAGGATAATGGTAGTAATAGCATTAAAATTACTAGAAGTTAGATGACTAATGTCCTGAGACCGACTTGTAACATTACTAATACTGATAACAGTATCTAGTAGAAGTAAAAGTATATTATATTTTAAATAGTAACCGAGTATAGTAGTACTGAGAAGCAGTCGTGGTGGTGGTGATAGTGGTAATAGTAGCGAAAGTCGCTGGTCGCCGGCCAAAAGGGAAAACCCTGAAGTAGTAAAAGTTTGTTGTTTTCTTATTTTACATTTGTCCAATCAGTTTACCAAGATCCAGAAATGTGAAACAAAACTCCAATCACTTGCTTGTTTTTTTTTTAAAAAACAAGATCTGATATATGAATTTATTTTGCATCTTGTTGAATTCAGTTTACAAAGTTTGTGGTTAGATACCAAGAAAATCAACCTTTCGTCGATGGTCAATATAAATATATTTAATCGTAATTCATTTGCATATCTTTGTGTTATTTCAGCGAAGTTCGTAATTTATTTAGGTGACGGTATGAAAATATTGGTCCAAACTGAAGCTTCGTCTTGATAAAAAAACGAAAACCGAAAGCAGGACGCTCTGTCAAATTACAAATTTAGTAACTTTCACTGATTCATTTTCCCTTTCCCCGCGGATGTTGTTTCGCAATTATTTCTCAAATACAAACGAACTTTGTTTTGTATACAAAGCTACTTGACAAGTGCTTTTTTGTAAAAACAAAGTATTTAGCATTTTCGCTAAGCTTGTCCAATCAACGCCTAAGGGAAAATTCAGCTGTAAAATATATTTGCATAATGTTTTATATAAATACCGCATTCGTTAGAGAGAACATTTGAAATTCGATCATCACAAGTCTAAATTTCGTTGTGATCCAAAAAAAGTGAATTGAAAATAATTTAGGGGCAAAGCCTTGACATAAAAATTCATCGAAGGGATTTTTCAAAACACTATTTAAAAAAAACGAAATAGCGTCATTTAAGTTTGTTGAAATTGTACTTGCCGCAACACCAATACAAGTTTTAACAAGCAAGGAAAAAATATTGAAAGTTATTTATGGGAAACATCGTAGTTCTGTCCGTTCGACGCTTTCGACCACAGTTGAAACGCTCCAAACCTTATCATGTTGTGATGGTTGGACTTGACAAAAGCGGAAAAACGTCCATTTTGTATCGTAGTAAACTACGGGAACACATAAAATGCGTACCGACAACTGCTTTTAACGTGGAGACAGTTCGACCTAGTAAGGGTCTCAAGTTTAAAATTTGGGATGTTGGAGGCAGGGATCAAAATCGTCCGTTGTGGAAAGCTTATGTTCGTCAAACTGATGCTATCATTTTTGTTGTTGACTGTGCAAATGAAACGAGAATTGAAGAGGCTCGCGAAGAGCTTTTTAGTCTTGTGAACTCGGCCCAAATCAACGGCGCGCCAATTTTAGTATTTGCGAATAAACAAGACAAACCTAACGCCGTAGGGCCAGTGGAGATGATCAATAAACTATCTTTGCACAATCTGAACACAAAACATCTTTGGTTTGTGCAACCGACCTCGGCAAAGATAGGAGAAGGCATATACGAAGGTTTGCGGACTCTCGGTGAAATGATTGATCAATGGCGACAAGATATGAAACTTCAAAAAGCAAAAAGTAGAAAGCACCGCCGTAGTCTTGGAACCTCGAGGACAAACTCGGCTAACAATATCTTATAGACAGAAAAATATACACGGTATATATTTTTAGTTTTGTTCACAAAAATGTTTTAATTTACCTCCAGTAGAGCGCATTATTTCGAACTTAAAACATATCTTTAATGTTTTTAGTTTGCATTAATTATTTCTATTCTTTATTTTTTCAGTATTGTCCAACAAAAATGTTTGAACAAAATCGTAACGCTCTTCAAAAAAAATTCTTTTGGTGCATTCCGTGGATAAAACATTTTCGCTTTCTGCGATTCAGATCACCCGTCGAGATTAGATTTGCATGTCATATGTGAAACTAAAATCAACAAAACTGATATTTATAGGTCTATCGAAACTTTTTACATATTTATTGAATCAAAAAACAACCTGTAAGGAAACATTCGCCTTGATTTGACGCACAGGAAACAAGAATTACCTAACATGAACTTGAACGATATTGAATTTATATTTAAATCTATTTATTTATTTATGCACGAATCGTTTTAAGAAGTTAGTCATGTAAAACCGATTCCAGTGAACAATGAAACGCATACTCACTGAGTTTCGTACAAACCGAATTTCTGAATCGGAAGCCTTACATGTAAAAATAGGAGTTTATTCTTGACAACGGCGGGGTAAAACTTCATTTGAATGTAAAGAAAAACGTTAAACACAGTACAAATTTCAAGCAGTTCCTGACAATGATCAACACTTGGAAACATTCTATTAAAAAAATGCTTTAATTTATTCATGAATTAGATGCCTGCAAATAGAAATTTCAACAATTTATTTAAGGTTAACTACATTTCGCAATTTTTCATCTCCATGCGCTTATGTTCATCGTGTTTTATTTCTTAAAAACTGTACGTGAAAAACTGTCATAGCTAAAGCAAACGGTTGTCATTTCGGCTCCGTCTTTTTCTCCAATTTTATGCCCACATCTTACTTTCGGGTAGCTATTTTTCCTTTCGAAATCATCGATATATATTTCATATAGCAAATTTCAATTCCTGTTATCACCAGCTTTTCAAAAAACCGTTAGTTTCTTACAAATAGCAAGCTACAAAGTAAAGGCTACAGACTTCAAAAACACAGATTGTTAGTTTTTTTTTTTATGAACCTTGCGAAAGCCGAACAGATCGCGTGAGGATACAGAAGCAAAGAATCATCAATCGTTTAGGTATTTCGAAACTTGAAAACTTCCGCCGGTATTCGGCTGTTGTTCTCATGTTTGAATTGCTAAGACACAGCGTCTCAAGGTTTAATAATCTACATCTTTATTAAAACTTTGTATGTGATATTATTTTATTATGGACAGTTTATGCGTCTTAGAAAAAATGTTCGATTAATATAAATTAAAAATAGGATAAAGCGGTTGAAAGAAAATTAACTTTACTTTGACAACAATGTAACAGGAACACCTGCAATACTCTTGAAACATAAGGGAATGTGGTCCACTATGACACATAATTATTTTAAACAAAAATAATAGTCAAACCACATTCACAGCTGTGTGTTTATTCCAAAATTAAATGGTCTGAAAAATATAGAAGTGAATGAAAATGATCAAAAACATGATAAACTCATCCTTTAATGAAACAGTTTTTTTCGTTCGTTTAAAGGCGTCATCCGGAACAACAAGTTAGACTTTTCCTCTCATGAACTAAACTTTTATAGTGCAGTTATTGGCTTTGCCTAGAATTCAAAGACAAGAAAGATAACAAAGAGATAGTGGGATAATGAAAACCATATAACGCAAAGACACTCATGATACATATTCCCATTTTATCCCATAATCTTTTGATTTGATAAAAGATACATAGCCAGCCGAATATGGCGGAAATTAACTTCACTATGTTGATAAAAAAATCGACCAAAAAACACGCCAGAAATTCCTTATAGCCAAAAATGATAATCATACACTAAATTCTAGTTTCATACGATACGCAGAGACACCATTTCCAGTCCATTTAAGCGGGAAAGGAAAAGTTTTGTCACATGCACGTTGATCCAGAAAGTTTTTTAATCCATCAACAGTTCAACTGGGAATCAAAACTACGCGTAACATCTGTAATTCTTTTGCAGTGCTCTTCCGAGACTACAATTGTAGCAGATCATTGTAGTGAGCACAAATGTGTTTTTTAAGGGTTCGCAACAACTATAGCGAAAAACTGAGTTTGTGACGTGCAGCAATGTTATATGAACCTATTCTTTTAGAATCCAGAT
The DNA here is from genome assembly GCA_025331085.2 of Zoanthus sociatus. NCBI lineage: Eukaryota > Metazoa > Cnidaria > Anthozoa > Zoantharia > Zoanthidae > Zoanthus > Zoanthus sociatus. The sequence continues at coordinate 11,082 of JAOBAY020133571.1, forward strand.
AATGGTTAGCATTACGCTTGACTTAAATATTTAAGAATTTCAACAAAATTAGACCCTTGTCTTGAAAACGATCCAAACTTCAATTCTACGCTTAGTTGTCTTAAAAATGAAGCGACATTAATATTCCAGTTAAGCTGAAATATTTGATACTACAGAACTCCTCGCAACTGTCGGTAATTTATTCCCGGCGCGTTCACCGTTCTTTAAAAATAATTGCACAGTTAAATCACGAGCATGTCGTTGCAGGGTATTCTGTAGTTACTCCAATTATTAGCCAACCTTCTACAAAATAGAATCAGGGTAGAATAAAATCTCCTAGAAAAAAGGGGGAGCGAAACTAAATAGCTAGAATATCGGCTTTTCATGCACTGATGTCACATAAATGGTGCGGGGACTGGGTCTGAAGGAGAGCTTCTTCTTCCCCAGTAATCCACAGCCACAACTTGGTACCATCCTCCCACGGTATTTCTCCTTGAAGCGAAATCTAAAGGCAAAATAAAATCTTTCATAAGAACAAAGAGAGAGACGTACAGGATAACTAAAAAATTCATGTTGTCCATGGCTCCTAACATTAGGGATCACTGTACTATTTATGGCAGATATAAGGAGTAATGTTCACTACTAACTGTTGTGGCCTTTGTGCCCATTTCCGTGGATTCAAGTAGCCGTGCTAGTACACGTCTGGATAGTACAGTGCTATCTATCAATACTTGTGGATTGATTGTTTCAATAATAAAAAAGTCTGATTTTGTACCAAGGTGAAAACAATGCCCTAAGTAATTTTACTCTTGCCACACTTGAAAAGCATTACGCTGTCATTATGACTTGAATACCTTCTCAAGGAACCTGAGCATGTTTGGTAAGTGTTCCTTGCCGACGAGGCCCAAAACTGAGGCGAAAACAGTTACTTATAAGATCTAGCTGAAGCAGCTACCCCGGCGTTAGAATTAAGCCCTGGCGTTCTACTACACGAAACAGCTACTTATAAGATCCGAAGCCTTGAGGCAGCTACCCGTCAGGAGCAACCTCTTGCGTTCTACTACTGACACTAAAGCAGATACTTATAAGATGACAACAAAACTCCACGGATTTTTCAAGAGTTCTCCAGGTTTAAACCGGTTTTCTGAGTACATGTACAGAAAGCCCACTTTTCTAACAACACGTTTTTCGTAAACTCATTATTGCCGTACGAAGGGTAAGGATGAAAGAACTTAAAATTTTGACAATGCTGCAGCTAAAACATATCCTCAAAAGTCTGAAAAAACATGTCACTCGTCGTCTCCCAATCACACATGTGTTAGACACGCTAGTCAGTTAAACCGCTTTTCTGGGTACAGGTAGCCTAATCTTCTATAAAACAATGCTGAGGTTTCGAAACCAGTTGTACCTACTCGTATTACGACGAACTGGCCTAAATAAAAATCAATGAACGAGTAAAATGATTCTTAAATTAAATTTTCGAATATTTGTCTTACCCGGATCAGTTTGTGTGTGGTGGAAAGCAGTAAAAATGAGATCCATTTTGTTAACTCTTACGAACGGTCCTTCAGAACTCTTGGATGAGTACAAAACTTGGTACGTCTCAAGACACCTGAATGATGAATGATCAACACATGCATGCAAGACTAAATCAGTTTGATACATACAGCGTACAGTTTCTAGTTTTTCTTGTAATTATGAACAAATCCATTTTGGTATAAAACGACGTTTTCACAAATGCTTTTAAGCAGGTTAAAACCCTTTCGTTTATCAGAATGCGAGTATAGTACTCCAACAGAAGGTCTTTTTAAGAATAAGAACATATAAACGGTTGCTAAAGAGCTTTTAAATACAATAATAAAGATAGAAGATACGACAACATTTAGTGCTCGTCTTGTAGGTTTACAATATATTAGATATCGCACCTTGCCAAGACATCCTTCCACGTCACGAGTATCTCATATGGGGACACAGGATACAAACGAACTTGTTCAACCTTAAAATAATACAAATGTTTTGCGTTGGTCATCAACCAACTGGGTAACAAAAAACTAGTTTTGCTATTTAACAAAAGAAAATCCAGGTAAAACCCAAATTGCTCCAATTAAAATAATGTCAATTATAAACGGCTTTATGTACTCCCAATACGAAGAGAATAAAGTAAGTAAGTATGTAAATAAATACGTGCGTAAGTAAGAAAGTAGGTAAGTAAGCAGGTAAGTAAGTAAGTAGGTTAGTAAGTAGATTAGTAAGTATGTATGTAAGTAAGCAGGTAAGTAAGTAAGTAAGTAGGTAGGTAAGTAAGTAGGTAAGTAAGTGCGTAAGTAACTAGGTAAGTAAGTAATTAGGTAAGTAATTAGTAAGTAAGTAAGTAGGTAAGTAAGTAAGTAAGTTGGTAAGTAAGTAAGTAGGTAAGTATGTATGTAAGTAAGTAAGCAGGTAAGTAAGTAAGTAGGTAAGTAAGTAAGTACGCAGGTAAGTAAGTAGGTAGATAAGTAAGTAGGTAAGTAAGTAGGTAAGTAAATAAGTAAGTAGGTAAGTAAGTAAGCAGGTAAGTAAGTAGTAAGTAAGTAAGTAGTAAGTAAGTAAGTAAGCAGGTAAGTAAGTAGGTAAGTAAGTAAGACAGTGGGTAAGTAAGTAAGTAAGCAAGTCAGTAGTTGAGTAAGTAAGTAGGTAAGTATGACGACATGTGAGCGGGAGTGAGGGAAGTATCTTCCAGTCTTGTTTCCTTTCCTTGTTCTTTTCTTCATTTTCTCAATTTGCATATAACATAAAACAATCAATGTAAGGAAAGGCAATTACAAGCGCCAGCAAAGAACGAGTAGGCAATCTTGCTATGAATACGTTGATTACAATGTGGTAAAAGAAAACCAAGACAGTTCAAAAACCAGCATGTAAAACACATACATGACGTATGTTATTATAAACCGATCATTTTACGACATCCAATATGAATTTCATTGACACCCCTTGAATCCAGCAATGTTTCGTTTTAAAACTCGCAAAGTCATAATAAGTTCAACGTTGCCGCTGTTTGATTCCCTTTATTCACCCGTGGCTGCTCCAATTCTTTCAAAATGAAAACAGAGATTTTTTTCCAGTGTATGTTGAATTCACGTACCTTTGATGGTTGTTTAAGGGGCTTCGCACACAAATGAACAAGTGACACACTAGGTAACTGGACTGTCATGAACCAACTAAAAAACTGGGCCCCATGTGGCCACGACGAAGGACCCTCAACGCGGACCGGTTCCTACAAAATTTAAAAGGGTTCGCATATTATCGAATTACACCTAGCTATAAATTAGTACAGCCTGCAAAAACGTTATGGACACGAACAAACCTCTTCAATTCGTAAACACTAAACAGTGGTAAAATATCAGAGTGCCTTATTTAGCATTTTAACTGAGTAACGGAAAATTTGATTGTCTCGTACTGTTAATTACAAAAGTCATAGAGACACTTAGGCAGCGTTAACACGTTGCCGGCTATTTTTGTAAACGTACATTTTTTTATCCGTTTAGGCCAAGTGTTTACACGTAAACGCCGAAAACAGTGAATTTAGCCAGCTAGTTTCGAAAACGCCAGGCATGTAATGAAGTAACAAAGTTTGTTCAATAATTTAAATCGTTGATAAAATTATCAAATGTTCTGTTAGTCTAAGTATTTATCGTACCCCATGCAGTAATTACCAGAATGTTTTCCAACAGTACCTGGTGATTTCGTAACTTCCTCAACTGGCTGTCTGTTGGGAATACTGGCGAACCCTGTTTCTTCCATAATTTATAAGGATTTCCATTGTTGTTATCCAAAGAGTACACGGCAAACACCAGCTCTTTGTCCGTAGGAAGATCGCTGACCGAAATGTTCACGTTGTCAAATGAAGATTTATTTGAGGTGTCGTTACTGTTGTACACAATTACCGCTAGTTCCCAGTCCCTGTTAACGTCATTTGATAGAGGTTTATATACTGTTGAGAGAACTCCTATGTCGCTCGTGTTCGCCACCTCAGACAAGAAAAGGGGCAAAACAGATTGCATTATTATGAAACTGTTTCGGTAAACATAGCTAGCTAAATTGCTATAAAGCTAAATCCTTTACGAGCCAAGTGGCCCATGGAGGCGGTGCTTATCTCCGGTTTCTGTAGTGTTAAGCAGATGAGAGTCTTACCGGGACACTAATATATCACAGGTGAGCTCCCAGGAGACGCTGGTACTCATTTACCAACCCCGGAAAAATGGAAAGCAGTTACCTTGTACGGAAAAGAAGTTCACACAAAGATTCTAATCTCGGCAAAGCCAAAATAGAACTGGGGAACTAAATGAACGTCGCGATTATGCACACAATTTAAGTATGTAGAAAAAATTGTTGAAAAAAATTCCGGATTCAACAAGATTTGACCTCGTTAACTCTGAATAGGTATGGAGTCTAAGCCTAAACAACTCGACATACAATACCGTAAAGCACACAAACAGTTACCTGTTACCTGTCCTCCTCGTGTCCTGTGGCACATAGGGCCTTACACAAATGGTACAACGACGCAAAACATACAAATTTTATACATTTTTTTTTTGTAAAAATTAGTTTGTCATTAAAAGAATTAAGTAAAAAAATAATAAATCTCTAACTGAAGCTTGTGTTCGACGATCGACGTTTCGGCCGTATCA
>JAOBAY020133643.1:0-15720 GCA_025331085.2 Zoanthus sociatus
TACACAAATAAAAGGTATTTATATATATTCATGGCTTATAAAATAAACTTTTAAAAACCATCTCAGTTTCCCGTTATTCTGCCGTTAATCCTTATACGTGGAAAACAATATGATAAAATCATCAATCAGATTTGCTTCAACATAGATTAAAGAATTAATAAATAGATACACATTTCCGTTTGTAATCGTCATTTATAATATAGAAATGTCTCCCGTTTTATATTCCTATTCGTGGAATGGCTTATGTTTTTAGTTGGCTGGTTGTCCGTACCGTAGCATTCTTTCTTTATTTCTCCATTAAGTTTTAACTTTGAAAGCGTAACAATTATGTAAATACTTTTTCTACATTTTTTTTCTTGAGTATTCAAAATCCAGTAGAAACTGTCCAAAAGTCATTAAGTTTTCTTAACACGAAATGATACTAAGAGAAAAACTTTTCTTCTCTTAACACATCAATATATTAAAACATTTTCACACTTCTGATTTCAACCGTCGGCTTAAACCTAAAACTCCAAAAAGTCATTTTATTCTGAGTTGGCCTTAGTAAAACTTTGCTTTAAATTTCTATCTCGTGAGGTTTATGTTTGAATATTTTAGATAATGTATTTTTATATATATTTCTCTTTGCAACGTGTTTCTTTCCAAACAGTATGACTTAACTCCAAAAAAGAAGCTTGATGCATTTCAAAAATTCGACCATCTTTGTAAAAGAATTGAAATTCCAAGCAAGGTAGGTTGCGATACAAAGTCTTAACCTATAAAATGCTGAAAAATAATTGACTTTTTGCTCTTCGAAGGAGACAATTCCCAAGCGTTCTTTCTGTGTTACCATGGAGATGATGAGCCAACTTAAAAATTAGGTTTTGCTTGTGATTTACCGCCCTCATATACCGAGATCTACTTTACCAAATTACAAATAGCGGCAATTAAGCCAGCGATGGTGTTGTTAGTTTAACTAGGAAAATTATTCCATGTGCAATAGTTAACATTTATTCACCGAAGTGGAAGTGAATAGTGGTGGATATTAACCGAGTCGCGAACTAGCAGACCAAAGAGTGACTTTATTTGTTCGCATACATTACAGTCCCTTTTCTTACTTGCGCAAACTTGCCACTGATAAGCGAGAAAGTGGTCGCAAGAAGAGCACAAATAATTACTTTTTTCAGAGGATATAAACTGATGAAGTTTTATTTTCATAGACTTTTCAATCAGCTGTTGTGATTATCATGAGTATCACACAAAAAGTAATGCTCTTTTTTACCGTATTTTTCTCTTCAGTCATATCAAAAAAAGTCCGTGAAAACGGTTTTCTTTTTTTCAAAGTTGAGTTTTCAGCTCTCTTAATATGATTTTTACGAAGTTGTACTTTTTTCGTTTGATTTTCTGCTATTTGTTTTGTCACCAGTTTGTCGAATGGAAGCACTGCTGAAAAAAAAAACTGGGTCCGGCTGATGCGACTGTTGTCATAAAATTATTATCATTATTATTATTATTATTATTATTATTATTATTGGTATTATTATTATTATACCATGAATTACCTAGAAAAGTTCTGGAATTAAACCAAAATTTAAGTCGGAACTATAATCATGTATAATAATCATGTATAATAATCTATTCGTTTTATAAACTTTCCCATTTGTTGAGATATTTGACATAGATATTTTATATTTAAATGTGGTCACCGTTTAGTTAGGCAATGGGTCACCAAAATACAATTGTGCCCTCTTGCGTGACAAGTTGTAGATTGTACTGGGTTTTGCATCCTGCAGTATTAGTACTATTAGATCTGATGTTATTATCGAAATATCGAAAACAACGTTAAATTTAATAATAGGCTTGATGATTACTACATTCAAAATATCTGAAATAATTTTAGTAAATATTATTAATGACGATATTGCTATGTTTAGTTGCTATACAATAGGTATTTGAATTCCCAAAACTTCCTGTCTAATCATTTCAGGATGGAACCATGATTCCTGTCACAGTTTTCCATAACAAAAGTGTAAAATTGAACGGCGAGAACCCTATGTTGGTACACGTGTATGGTACGTAGCCAGTGATTTTAAGACAAATGGGAAGTTGATGGGAGTTTTGGGGGTTATGTGGGGGGATTGATGTAAGGTGGGTAGTCTAGCTTACGCAGGTATTGGAGGCTTCCTCACTACATGATTTAATCCCAATACAGGAAAAACGATACCATATATGGAAGTAAGGAACAACACTTAAAGTTTTGTACCGCAATAAATTGATTTTTTGGAGTACTAAATTTAAAACTGGTACAGAAACTGATCCAAATTTCTACAAGGAATAGTCTCTTAAACTCATTCTTAAGAGAAGCTAAATCCTTTACGAGCCTAGTGGCCCGTGGAGCCGGCGCTTATCTCCGTTTTTTGTAGTGTTAAGCGGATGAGAGTGTTTGACTCCCCCTGGACCGGACACTAACCCATCGCAGGTTAATTCCTAAGAGAAGGTTTACAAAAAACACCCATCGTTATGTTTAAGAATTGGGTGAGTTACATTGGAATTTGCAGCCTCATGGTAAATAGTGTGTTTAGGTAGACAAACTAGATAAATATTTATGCCCTCTTGTTTTTCAAAATACAAATATTATGATTGAACAATAAAATGATACATGCACCTGCAGTAAAAGCAAATAAAATCGGAATATTTTCAACTTTTATATATATGCAGTATGTTATAAACATGGATTTTATAGTTATCTATAATTGTATTTTTATGTAATTATATTTATATACAATGTATGTACTGAAGATTTTAACGTGTTTAAATAAAGAATGTATGTATATGTATGTACAGTATGTAATGCAAAAGTCAGTAGATAGTAGAAAACTGAACTCTACCTTTTTGTTTTATGTGATGTTCCATTTTACCGGTACTGTATGTTACGTGTAGATTTGGCACAAATCTGTAAGAAATCGTATTCGCATCAAAATCATGGCCAGTACATTTCGATATTCTTGTCTTCTAAATAGGCCGTTGTTTGGCGTGTATCATTGTATCCTTGGGGTAGCAGATATTTTTATATTTCATATTTTTATTTAGTTTACGATTTTTATTGTGGCGTATTTTCAGATAAAAGAATTGCTTTCCTTTTTACGAACAGGTGCATATGGAATGAATGTTAATATGGCGTTTGCTCCCGAGCGAATGTGTTTACTCTCGCGAGGCTGGGTGCTTGCATTCTGCCACGTCAGGTGAATCTGGCTAAGTTACATTGCTCTGTTAGCTGCATTGCATTGCATTGTATAGTTCATTTGCTTATTATTTCTTTTATTTTTATTTTGCGTAATTGAAAAAAAAGTGAAATATTGTGAAGCGATAAAAGATTATTGAAAGTATTTAAGATATCCGCAACTTCTTTTATCTAAGCGAGAAAGGAAAATTGAACATACAGTTGAATTCTTGAGACTAGCAACGGGTATGCGAAGCTAGGATGCCAACCACGAGATCATGGAGGTGAAAACGCTAAAAATAACTTGGAGCATTGTCATTAGTTGGACATTTGATGCAGGATAATAATATGGAGTAGATGACAAAGCTTTTTAAGTTTTTAGTTCATTTAATTGATATCCAAGAAGCTTTAATTGTGGAACAATTGTGTATTGTAGAGGTGGAGGGGAACTGGGCCGAGAGTGGTATCACCAGGGAAGATTGCACAAGAAGCACTACAGCTTAGAGGTACATTTGATAAACTGCATTGAAATAAAGAAAAAATGTGTTATTCAACTATCGTTAAGAAGATTAGTAGGTTCGGGTAGGAATATAAGAATCTTATATCCTGATTAATCAGTAACCATTGGGTTAGTTCTAAAATTATTTGATCCGTTCGTGAATATAGGAGCTAGTGTGCGCAACTACATTACTGCTCTTTGAATCGTTTCCTTTTGCTTTTTGCTTTTATTTGTTTTTGCTAATCTGCGATTGATTAGTTTGTCATCCAGGGGGAGTCAAAGACTCGATCATCCGCTTAAACGGAAAAAATTGCCGTCGATATTTTATAGTTTCGTAGTAGTTCGAAGGCAATTTTTTGTTTTGCTTTTAGTAAACACTAATTGTAACGAAAAAGTGAAAAAGTCGAAACTTTCTCTTTTTGAACATATGTAATTATCCAGTTTCACCAAATGTCGTTATAGCTAAGTGTTAAAAAAACAACTCTTAACCGATTTTTTAAAGTTTCAAAGCACGTAGGGCAACTAGCAATCAATCTTTTGTTTAGCTAAAAGTAAATAACATCAAAGATCAAAATAACATGACGATTGACAGAATGCCGCAAAAAAACCTTTTTTGAAACAACTTTGCGAGCACGTTGAGAACGAGAACTGGCCCAATCAGTGAGTTGGATGCAGGCAGCGGTTTCTACCATGAAATCTAAAACGTTACTTACAACAAAACTTAAGACGCATTTATGAAAGAAGATCAATCGCTACACACCAAGACTTTATTCAAAGTTTAATGTAAATTGGGTCGACTGAGGGCACAAAAATTTCCTTTTGCTGTCCTAAATGTCGAGGGCTGCCTTTTTACTTATTGTTAATTAACACAGTCAGAAATGGCCAAATGGTAACACCTGTTCTTTTTACAAATACACCACTACGCATGTGAATTGAGTACTTGTTGATGTCGATCTAGCACCGAAGTACTGCAACTTGAATATTTTTCCTTCAGCAAAAACAAACTCGCAGTTTATGCTATATGGCTAGGGTACTACGCCTCGAGGGGTAGGGGTCATAAAGCGGCCGCTAATATGTATGTCGTGTATATTAATGGTGTGCGAATTAAGAGTGCATTAAATTGAGACAGTCCTATACTGCAAGGAAGGGTCATTAGCAAGGCAATATTTATGACTTTGTTAAGTTAATTTTCTATACTTAAATTAGTTTATATGGTTACCTTAATTTGTGTTTTCTCTTTAACTATAGTTTTTGTACAAAAAAAAACTAAATTGTTGGTTTTGGATATTATCAATAAGACCAAAGTATTGTACGTCAATGCAAATAACAAAATAATTTCAATTTTGCGGTTTTAGAGATTAATATTTGAGCAAAGACTGATTCACAGCTTTTTGTTTGTCGAAGATCTCAAAGATAAAACCAAATTTGCCTTCAGCATTATTATATGAAAATTTCAAGTACCGAAATACGTTTATACCAAGGCCTACTTTTCTCAAAACGAAGTAGCCACTCGTATAAACATGTAGCCACTGATTGATTATTGTGAGTACTTAAACAAAAGTTTTCAAGTATGTGGAAGTGAACATGCTTGGCCGTACATAGAATATTTTGTCTGTAGGGCCAAACTCTGTACACATTTACAGGAGTCTCCCGTATACAGTTGGATGTTTTGTTTTCACCCCTACACAGATGGTTGCCTCTGATACCTTTAAAGAAACAAACCACTTTGATGCTTCCTGTTTAAAATTGTCTTGATTTGTTATTGTAAAAATACTTTGTTTAGTTTTCCTTGCGGGGGCAATGGTCCCAAACCCTTCCCCGCTATTTACGGCCCGGACAAGATCGTTCGTTATGAAGGACTCGTGCGACTGGCAACGGCGGTCAAGAATCTACCTAGATGGACGCCGGACATAACCACGACTTTTCACAACCGCCATCGTCATTTTTCCAACTTTGTTTTTTTTTATTCTCTTGTGATTTCCATTCAGAGTAATTAACTTGTAATAAGAGGTTCGTTGGCTTAGTGTTTTTTTTTTTCTTTTCAGAGCTTTTCAACTATTTGTGGCACATTTTTATAGAAGATTTACAATCGTCATTTCATATCTCCAAGAATATTCTTAACATTTCAGAAGAAATAACTAAAAACTCGTAGAGTTCCATTAAGTTTTGTGCATTGTTAGTCTTAATATGTCTGAGTTTTAATCTTGTTTAATACTTGCATTTCTACTTCCAATTTTCTAGTCTTTTTGTCCCCGAAACTTAAATTGATTCCTAACTATGTTGCTTTTATTCCCAAAACACCCGTTTTTATACAACAAAATCTAATTTCCTTCTCCCAAAGGATTTCGAAGCCTGTATCATTGGACTGCACGAGATGGGATATTCAAACCCTACTCGGACTGCTGCCCGTGGCGTGAGCGCTGGTGGTTTAATTGTGGCGTCCGTTTGTAACCGATCACCTGCATTGCTTCAAGCAGCTGTATTGAAGGTAAAGGAGCGATTGTTATCCAATTATAATTATTTTGATCAGCGAATCATAAATTGGAAAATTTCATAGCAGCATTTCTCTATAAAAATGACGAACACGTTTTTTTTTCGGTTTTTTTTATTTTTTCGCATAACTGGCTGACTTAAAAGTTGTTTCAAATTGTTAAAAAATTGCATTTTTGTCTGACAATTGCCTGGTTTTAATGTGAGAAGTATGATCCCTAGCACAGTAAGTAGCTATAAGTAAAATTTAGATAATTCAAGGTTAGGAATTCTTATTGCAGAGTAGTTTAAGAAGCTTACCTTTAAGCTTAAAAGCAAATGAATATGTTGAGAAATTTAGTCTAAGAATATTTTCACCCTTTTTGGACATTATTTTTTAAAAAGAAAACGCTCTACTAAATGTCTTGGCTCTAAGGAAAGTACAGAGACAAAAACAGATTTTTTTTTATCTCATTTTTTACCGTTTTTCGTTTTAACTAATTACATCCCGCTCTGATTCAGTACACTATATGTGCGAATACATAATTCCCCCCTCCCCATCCTCCCCGAGTCTCAGTTACACTTAATTTCACTTTTTTGAATTCTTGGAAAATGCTACGAGGATAAACAGTTGCTTAACTTTGATCATTTCCTGCTTCCGCTTTTTAGTGCGGTTTCATATACCAAATTCCGCTAATCCAATAATTGAAAGTGGTCTGTTGACAATTTTATTTTACTCTTGACAGGTTCCTTTTGTCGATATGCTGACTGCGATGCTGGATCCTTCTCTTCCTTTAACTACTCAGGAGTATGAAGAGTGGGGAGATCCCAGGTAATACCATTAGGAATAGTGAGATCTAAGGTAACATTAATACAATTTGGAAGATCCCAAGTAATACTAATACCAGTTATAAGATCCAGGTTAGTATTAATACAAGTTGGAAGATCCCAGGTAATACTAATACGAGTTGGAAGATCCCAGGTAATACTAATACGAGTTGGAAGATCCCAGGTAATACTAATACAAGTTGGAAGATCCTATTTAATAGAATACAAGTTTAAAGATCCCAGGTAATACTAACACCAGTTGCAAGATCTCAGGTAATACTAGTACAACTTGAAAGTCTCAAGGTAATATTAATACAATTTAAAAAATCTGGTAAAACTAATACAAATTGAAAGATTCCAGGTAATACTAATACAAGTAGGAAGAACCCTGGTAATTGATACTATTAAAAACGATGAGATCAAGGTAATAATAATACCAGTGGGAGATTCCTGCTTGTTACTAATACCAGTAGGGTATCCAAGGTAATACTCGTAGAAATATTCTAGTTAGTACTAGAGGGAATGGTGAGATCTCAAGTAACACTAGAACATGTGAAGAGATCCTGGGTAATACTAGTAGTACGAGTGGAGAAATCCCAGTTAGTATCATAAACAATAGTAAGATCTCAATTAACACTAGAACAAGTGAAGAGACCCTAGGTAATACTAATAGTACGAATGGAGAAATCCTAGTTAGTATTATAAAGAAAAGTAAGATCTCAAGTAACACTTAAATAAGTGGAACGATCCTAAGCAATACTATCTCCGATGCAGATGAAGATATTCATTGTATATGCTCCTTTTTAATCGCGTTATTAATTTTGTTCTTTTTTTTTTGTGCGCTAGATCAAGTGAAGATAATTTCCGATGCATCAGATCCTATTGTCCCTACCAGAATGTCACTAAACAGGTAGTAACCTGAAGCGTATTTACCGATACCATACCAGTAAATTATACTACCATTTTCATCCTCATAATTGTCATCATCGTCATCATTTATCGTGGTCGTTGTCGTTATCATAGATCATCATCACCATTATTGCCACTATTTTCATCAATTTTTCTTATTATCGCCATTATCATTATTATCCTCATAATTACCATAATCACCTATTTTCTTATCTATCATTATCTATCATCAATCATCATCGTCTTCGTCTTCATCAATATCGTCATCATCAGCATCATCAACTTGAGTTCTAGTTGTTCTCCCCCGCTTCCTATCCAGGATCCATGATCCTTTTAGTGCTACCAATAAGGACGCCGTTGTTGATTTGCGTTATTATATTAGTCAGTATCACAAACACCGTAATACGTGTTGTTTGTCGACCCAAAGTTTTGCATAAGCATTGTTTTTATTTTTTCTTTGACTTTACAAGGGTAACTGGAAACAATGCTTATGCAAATTTTGGGTCGACAAACAAAGAATGTTATAGTATTTTTTTGAACTGGCTAATTGCTGGATGTTGTTTTATGCAGGTTTACCCATCTGTCTATGTGACAACTTCGATAAATGACACGCGTGTCCCGTACTGGGTGCCGCTCAAATGGGTTGCAAAGCTAAGAAAGCAGGCAATAATGAAGCATACATTGAGAGACTTGGTACGAGCTCATGAGCCAACCATTTTGTGCCACGTGGATAGTCACGGCGGCCATTTTGGCGAGGAAAATGGCACCTTTGATGAGGTAAATAGGGATATTTTATATTAGCATTTGACATCGCAGCATTACTAAAAAGAAACACGTGTTTTAGCCAGCGATCATTTTGTCTAGTTCGGCTTTTAGATTCGAACCCCCAACCTTGGTATGTTTTAGCATGATAGACGTCCATATTGTCATTCATGAGACATTAAGACAGGCAAGAAAACAAGAATGCTTTGTGGAATGGTTAACCAACAAAGCACCAGCTCCTCACACGTTTTATGGTTAATGTTTGAAACATAATCTTTCTAATAATATTTAAGGCGCTAAATAAAATATTTTCATTTTTGAGGGGATGATTTAATGGCACCTGCTTATATCGTGATGGCAAGTTTCCGCAAACTACACAGGGTTGTCAATATGCACCGGCGACCGGCGATATAGCCGACTACTTGAAGGTTTTCGCCGGCTGAAAATTTGCGGAGTTAAGAGGAAAAAAAGCGGTCATTAGAAAAACGATTTAAGAAAAAAAAATAGATAAAATAAAGGTGCCGTCTACCTTCAGAATATCTCCACCAACTTTAAATTTTATTGACAACCCTGATTAAACTAATGCCACGTTGCTAACATTCAAGTTCACTTTTTTATTTTAGATTTAAGGGCTAATACCCGCTACTTACATGGCCTCTGTGTCCCTTTTAGTGGCTTCAAGTTTTCCCTTAGAACGTGTGAGCTATTTATACCTGACGTTATGTTTATAGCAACATCCCACAAGCATTGCGCTTTTATTTTACATCTTATGTTCTTTTTGGGAACCTGAGCCTGTTTGCTAACTATGCCATGTCGATGAGGCCTAGAAATCCTAAAACTGCTGCTAATAATATTTAGCGAAGGCAGCTGACCCGTTTAGGGGTAAGCCCTGGCGTTCTACTGTGAGGCCTAGAAATCTCAAAACTGCTGCTAAAAATATCTAGCGAAGGCAGCTAACCCGTTCAGGGGTAAGTCCTGGCGTTCTACTGCACGAAACAGCTGCTAATTATTTCTAGTGAAGGCAACTAACCCGTTCAGGGGTAAAGCCCTGGCGTTCTACTACACGAAACATCTGTTTAATATAAGATCTAGCCGTTGCAGCTAGCCCGTTCAGGGGTAAGTCCTGGCGTTATTCTACATTGAAACAGCTGTCTGCTGCTGCTAGCAATCAAGCTTACTATTATTTATGGAAGAATTTAAAGGTAATGCCCGCTACCTACACGGGCATAAAGCCCCTTTTAGTGAATTCAAGTTTGCTACTAGAGCGTATCTACTATCTGTACTTAAAGCCAGTTCCCACAAGAACCAAGCTTTCACTTTTCCTTTAAAAATTTTAAACGGATGCTAAAGAGCTTTTGGAAGACATTTTAAACAGTTCTCCAAAACGTTTAACACTTATTGACTGAGACCGAGGGAAACATACAGCTTTCCCGAGGTTAAATTCAATAACTATTTTTGTTATTTACCAACTATCAAAGAAGAGCAAAAAGCAGCTTTTATCCAAACATGTGTTTTGTTAACTTTTGAAATCACACCAAATTACAATTAAGTTCCGGTTTTGTTATTTACCGGTCCATGACATAATATTGCCCGTTGAGCGCATGGTTCCTGGGAAACAGCGAAACTTGTTCACGTGCGCGTGATGTCCTCTCGTCCAATAGGAGTACTAGAAAAATGGACTTTGATAGTTGGTATATAACAAAAATATATATTGCTAGGGAAGTATGGAAAAAAACACTGATCTGACTCTTGTCCATGTACCTTTCATTCCAGGTTGCCAGGGAATATACTTTCTTATTCAAGGCTCTACACTTACCGTGCAGGTGAAGTTAAACGTAGAACTTTAAACAGAGATTATTGAACGTTACACTCCAGTTTAAACAAAATATGGAACGGAGGTATATTGTTGGTCGAGTTTTCAAAAAGCTTTCCTTCATGAAGAGTTGACGTAAAAATCAATTTTTATGTGACGTCTAGAAGCGTTTTTTTAAATCTCCTTACGTTAAGCCTTTAAAGAATTAGTTAGGCTGAAGACAGGAACAAAATGTAAAATAGGAAAGGTCGGTAATGGTTTTGTAGTGCCTGTTAGCATGAAAAGGAGGATAAGAGCTGTCGCGACTGACTATACTGAAAAGGGCTCTATACAGTTAATCTGAACGATTAGTTCGCTTGATCTGTCCTGTCAAGAAGGCTCTAGAAGCGGGCTACACAGACTACTTCTGTTCCATGAAGGTATTTTAAGCTGTTCAGGGGCATGTTGGCATCTTGTCGTCTCAAGAATACTTCTGCCTTCCAAGAACTTAATAAATGAAATTAATGATTTCTTCATCCAAGCTTAAATTAGGCAAAAAAAAAAAAACTCTTTGCGCAGAACTTCTTCGAATAATTTAGACCTAACGTGAAATGCACCAAGCCCAACACGACTTGGAATGTAATACTTGGTTATTAGATGCGGTTCATTTTGAGACAACGAATTTTTATTGTTCTAATGAGGGGGGAAAGGGGGTGTATTTGCTGTTTACAAGAGTGAAGCGAACTACTGAGATCGATTCTGTATCATTTTGACGACGGTTTCACATTACAAGAGCGGACATGGTTGATGCAGCCGGTAAGATCTCTACCAGAAGGTCACCGGTTCAATCCCGGCTTTGCCGAGATTCGAATGTTTGTGTGACCTTTTTTTTCGCCTAAGCTAACTCAGTTTTCCATCCTTCCGGGGTAGGTAAATGAGTACCAGTGTCTGTTCCAAGGGAGCTAACCAGTCCTGGGGGAGTCAAACACTCTCATCAAAAACTCGAATTAAGAGCCTTCTACAAAATGCGTTTTGGCCAGTAAATGATTCAGTAATCCGTTTTTCTTGTCCAGGGCCTAGTTATTCAAAAGCCGATTAGCACTAACCCAGGGTTAAATATTTAAGCCATGTTCTTGTTTCCTACTATAAATCAGGGCTCAGTTGTTCAAAAGCCGATTAGCACTAACCCAGGGTTAAATTTTTAACCCATGGTCTTGTTTCCAACCGTATTACATCAAAGACAGATTTAAGCTCTAATTTTTGGATTAATAAGTTCTTTCCTTTGGAAGTTCAACAAGGTATTTTTAAAGAATCTTTAACCCCTTTTTTTAAAAAGGAAATTGCTCCGGGAATTTTTTTTCTTAATCCAGGGTTAAAGTTAATCAGCTTTTGAACAACCCACCCCAGATCATTCAAAGGGTGCACAGATTACATAAGCAATGGAATAGTCTTTGCGGGCAAGCTTAGCAGTGTTGCATCTGTGACATCAGAAAGCATCAAGGATCTCACAGATACGAATCAGTGCACGACACTGAACACACCTATAAATTAGTCTCACAATGTTAACAGCTTTTATAATATGAAAAACGGAGTTTTTTTCTTTTCTCTTTGAAGAACTGAGCCAATACAAGTGTGTAGTTGTGCGCACATCCGGTTTTAGTTTAAGATCTATTCAAAGACGTAAATAATTATTCCGTTCACGCAAGAAGCCCGTGCTTGTGGTTTTCGGCGCATCATAACCAATATCAAAATCAATTAATTCTGAGACACAATATCGTGTCACGCTATGTTATAACTGATCTACATAAGGGTTAGTTACTGGATGTGAGTGATCTGTTTACAAATACGCCCACGCACTTTTTGATTCAAAATAAAGTTTATTACAGGAGCGCTTGTTATCAGTTTGCCATCCAAAAGTACTAACTTTGATACAATAAGTTTTGCAAGAATATCTATTAAATGTTTTCACAACATTTTGCGAGAAAAAACTCGAAATATTAAGTGTTTTTGTATGGGGACCAAATCCGCGAGATTCTCATTAAGGGAGACCAAAACCGCTGTTTCACTGGAAGCAAGAGAAGTATCCGTAAGCAAATTCCCAATATTGTTTTAATTACCTTCATTAGCTTTATTAGCGCTAAGATGAATTTCCGTTAAGTCAAAAGGAGTTTTCGTAAAAGCTCGGGAGCCCCCTTGGGTGTATCCGACAATGTTACAGAACTTAGAAACAAAATAATGAATGAATCTACATAAATCTTTGCGGGTGGTTTTTTGAAGTTTTTGACTCATGCCCTAATTGGCCTGAGCGTGCGTTGAAATATTGTAATATCTATGTAAAAATAATACATTGTAGATGTGCGCTCATGACAAGTAATTTCTAGATCACTGGGTGTCGTGGTTGTTATTGCGTCAACGCGGAAACTCCAAACAGACGTAATTGTAGTTCAGGCCAATTAAATTCAAAAGCTCACCAAATTATACGAATACGCATGCGTATTGTGTTGATAACAGTCAAACATGGCCGATGCTTTTGTAGACTTTGAACAAAACTCGAGCTAACCCTCAGTTTGTTTAGCTTGACTTTTTTGGGTCCAGAGAACTATCTTCACTTTCATTGCCATTATCGTCTTCTTCATTAACTTGAATAAAATCTTGTGAATTTATTTCTGGTGCGTCACAGGATTTCTAAAAATTGAACAAATGTGAGATTAAAATAGAGAAAAATGGCAGCCAATGGCATTGGAATTTAGCAATAGATGGAATTATCCATGCTGTATAGGGGCAATAGACGGAAAGCGTGTAGCAATTCAGCAACCTGAAGACTATGAATCTGAATTGTTCAACTACAAACAATTTTTCTATTGTCATTTTACTAACAATGGTTGACGATAATTATTTATGTTGATGTTGGTGCGGTTTAAGTAAATATTTGTCCAGTTCCTTTGTTAACAGAAACAATGAAGATTCACTCGGGCGATACCAATAAAACTTATTAGTAAATTATGTTTTTCAAAATGGATAAGTTGTACACTGTAGTGAAAATGATGTTTTTGTACTGACGTTTCGGACTGGAGTCCTTCGCATTGAGTGCATGAAAAATAAATAAAGAGGTGGTTTTATAGTAAAGCAATTAAAGATGACACAATGAGATGAGTATGTAAAAAAACAAAAGGAGATAAAAGGATAGAGATGTGTGTAGAAAATAAAATGTTAGAACAACAACAAAATTTTCCGGGACGACATATGGTTAACAGAAAGTGAAGGGTTCATTTATCCCGTGGGGATTGAGAGTGCCCAAAGTGTGAATTAGTCGCATTTCTTTAGTCTTTAGACAATCGTTACCGCCGTTGATTACAAAAAGACCGAATGCAACAAAATTAGAAATAGAATGACTAGAAGAATTAAAATGGCGAGAGACAGGTTTAGATAGATCGTTCTTGCGTATGTCTTAAAGATGATCCCTAATGCGATCACCTAACGGTGTACAATTTATTCATTTAAAAAAAAAAAAAAAAAAAACTTTCTATAGAAACACCGACGCAGTATTCTATTTATGGCATTTATTAATAGATAGTTGTGTGAACTGCAGAATGCATGATAAGCCCTGTTTACACGGCACAAACCAACCCGGGTTCGACCCGGGTTCAAACTTTGCAGCGTGTTTGGCGCGAACAGTCTTTTATGAGTTGCAAAAGCAGATCGAAATCTGTGCACTATTGCATTTCTAAACAAGGATGAGCGTATCAAGAGACTTGTTGAATTATAAAAATCAAATCTCTTTCACAAGTTATTAATGAAAAGCGCAAGTACCAGAATATGTAAAAATTATAAATTGTTAGAACAGTTGCTCCGTCATGCATTACCTGCAATCATAACTCACGGAGTTGTTTTTTTACAGCTATTGCATTTGTTATTAAATCGAATGTATTGACGAAAACTCAAATCTCAAACAACCGGATAGAACATAATACAAGTTACATAATTTTAGAGTTTGAAACATAACACT
The DNA here is from genome assembly GCA_025331085.2 of Zoanthus sociatus. NCBI lineage: Eukaryota > Metazoa > Cnidaria > Anthozoa > Zoantharia > Zoanthidae > Zoanthus > Zoanthus sociatus. The sequence continues at coordinate 14,465 of JAOBAY020133643.1, forward strand.
AAACAGTTCAAATCTGGGCATGCATCGGTAAAACTAACCCGGTTTCGTCCCAAGTTTGTGTTTACACGCGCCTTTGGTATTTTTGAGTGTGAACAAAGTTGGGTGGAACCCGGATAAGTTTGTATCGTGTAAATAGGGCTATAGTTGATAAAGATAAAACCCGCCCTTTCCCTCTCGCATTCCCACTTCGCGTTCTTTCTCACCGATGTTTTTCTGTCTCTCTTTTTTAACCTAATCCCTCATATTCTCTGCCTCATTTACCTCCAGTTTTTCAACTAGCTAATAATATCTAAACTTTCAAAATGTATAAATCGAGATACATTCATGAATGATAACAACATATATCTCTGGTGAAACTTTTATGTTTTTCCAAGTATTTCAGAGATTTTTTGCGTGGATTTATAGCGAAACTCTCGATTTTTAGATTCTGCACACCTCACATCGCAAAGGCTAGGATAATCAGACCAAAGGTCTACTAACTTGTCTTCCAGCATTGCTTCAGCAACTATCGAACTGCTTGACGCCATTTTAATTTTTGCCGCGCAGCTGAATACGCATGCGTATTCTTATAATTTGCTAAGCTGATAGCGCGCACACATGGAGGAAATGTTCATTCGTGCACAAAAATATTCAACATGTTGAATATTCGGCGCCGATGGCACGACTGTCCAAATGCGCTCGATACGACACCGCATGCACACTGGAGGAACTTGTTTACGCCAATAGTCACAAGTGACCATTAGCTCAGCGTGTGCGCCGGGTTTAGGTAATATAAAGACATGATCAGTCAAAGTAACGTAGACACAAAGGTAAGCGATCTTTTCGTTTGTTCAATAATTTCTCCAATTAGTTTCTTGTTTCTTTTTCATTCTGTGTTTACGTGTCTTTTGAAGAGAAAGTGTTTCTCAACAAACTGGATATCGGTGAAGTGTGACCGAAACTCGTGATGCGAAAGATCTATAGCCTCTTCCCATGCTTTCTGCCTTCTGCGTTTTATCAATTGGAATATGTGTCATTTGATGTTGTTTTTAGTTCTTTCTCTTTTGTAACTGTTATTTCCATACACGCTTTTTTTTTATAAGAACAACTTTATTAGAACGAGGCTCAAATTTGCCAAAATTTAAGAACAACCTCGGCCTCACGCTTGATAACTAGGAAAGTTTTTGTGGTAGAAAATTAACTAAAACTTAGCGATACAGCATCTAAATTCAGCCATACAATACATGTGTGGCGCAAGGTGTTTCACTATTTTCCAA
>JAOBAY020133716.1:0-15719 GCA_025331085.2 Zoanthus sociatus
ACATTGAAGAAAATAGTTGTATTAGTATATACAAACGAGGTAAGCTCAAGAAAAACTCGACAAACTTAAGCAAAATTTTTAAAAAATAGCCATGTGTCACGAAATCACATTTTGGTGATTTTCTGGCTGACAGTTTGAAAATCATAGTTTATCGAGGACATCCTTTGTTATCTCTACATTTTTATAACAGAGTATCTTCTGTTTTTCGCTCGCGAGATCTCAAGAAAAGCGCCAGCCTCTGCGTTATTCAAAAAGAATATTTAATTTAGAATTTCAAAATTGGTATTTTTGTGTTTTTTGTCAAAAGAGAACTGTTAGATTTCTTTCTCCAGCACAAAAGTGTTACTGAGTTGTTTTATTTTGTGATAATTGATATCGTTAACCCCATTGACGTGTCATCATTATCGTTATCACCATCAACGTAGTCGTTATCATCATCATCATTGTAATCATCGCCACCTTCATCATCATCATCACCGTCATCATCATCACCATAACTACCATCACTGTCGTCACCACCATACTCACTAATACCACCACCACTACATAATACATAATCATAACGTATTATCTTTTATTTTCCAGTAAACACTGCCGTAAATAATAAGTTACAACTATATTTTCAAAACTAAAACAATATTTTCATAAAAAATTAACATTCTGGTAAATCTTTTTACAAAAGAGACTAAATTATTTTGCTTACTATTAAAACTATGCAAAATGTTTATGGCAGGAAGTAATAAAATGCTATTAAAACAAATCAGTAAGATATGATTGGTACTAAAGTGACGATTTCTCAGTTTCCTTGAACAAATCTCCACAATGTCAAACAACTTGCGATGAAAGTAACCTTATAAAACCTTTACCTTTGTAAACCCTCAGTTAACATCAACAATAAAATGTGCAGCAGCTGCATATACCACATAACGTTAACCCGAATACTTTTTATACTTGTTATAAGTAAATAAATATATACAAGTATACAAGTAAATAAATGTTTTTCGTCAAAGTTATACAGCAGTATTACTTCAAAAGTAATACACAACATTTGGGTAAATTATATAACACACTGAAACGCAGGTGAAGAGAACTGTTGAAAAAAAGACGTACACATTTTTATCACCCTATCAGGCTAGTCTTCAATATAAAATCAAAGAACAAGTGAACGTAAGGCCAATTTCTAAAACTTTTTATCCATGATTGCACTTAGCAGCAATTCTACTTACACTATAAAAAGACAAAAACAAAGTTACTCTACTAAATTTGATATCCTTTTTTCGTTTCTCGACTTGCAAACTTATTCGGAAGAATGCACGCCATTTGCTTCTATCAAACATCTCCCAAATAAGCAGAACTTTCTTGCATTCCCGCCAAAAGTCTGTCAATCAACAGCGATAAAAACAAATCCATTGGGTCCATAGCTCCACGCTGGGCCCACTTGGGTATGGTCAGCCGAGCATCAGTGAAGCCGAGCTTCTGCAATACCCAATCAATGTTTACCGGTTCCATTGTCTTTCCCGCCCAAGAGAGAATCCTAACACGGGGCTCTAGCTTCCAGGCTTTGCTCCTAAACTGTCGCGTGCGTTTCGACTTAGGTTCTGGGTCTGTTGTGCGTGAAGTCTCACGGTCTTCTTTTACCGGCTTCTGGTCTTCTCTACGAGAATGAGATGTCGGGGAGGTACCACGGGGCAAAGAACCTTTAAAGAAAGGGTCAAACTTTCATCATGATCATTAATGATCGTCGCATCGTATCTATTACCATTTGCATCATCAACATCACCTCAGCATCATCACCATCGCCTCAGCATCATCACCATCGGCATCATCACCATCGGCATCATCAACATCACCTCAGCATCATCACCATCGTCTCAGCATCATCACCATCGGCATCATCACCATCGGCATTATAACCACCACCGACATCATAATCACTAGCATCATCACCATAGGCAACATCGCTGCCCTCATCATCGCCCTAATCATCATCACTACTCTCATCATCACCGCCGGTCTCATCACTGGCATCATTACTACCATCATTATCACAAGTAGCATCACCTCCAATGGCATCATCTCCAACGGCATCATCTCCAACGGCATCATGTATCAAGATCATCACCATATCAACCAAAGTAATCATTATCAGCACAGCCATTAGCATTACCACCATTATCATCACTATCACTTGTTTTGAACATCAGCATAACTACTTCATCATAAATCTTACCCGAAGAAGTTGTTTCGTTTTCCCTAATGTAGCTCTGTACAACGTCGTGTAGGAAAAACAACAGTCCCACATCCATAGTCACGCACAAACTGTCATCAAAACACGAAGTAAAACTGCACTCTACCACATGAGGACTTGCTGGAGTGGATAACATCGGAGCCTGCGGTACGGTCTTTCTGCGGCTCCACGTAGATGGAAGGCTGCTCATCGGAATATCGTGCTCCGTTTTCAGGACAACCTACAAGTGAATATTTTAGTCCATAATTTCACTTTTGGTCAATAAAAAAATTAAATGAGTAAAAAAATACCAAAAGTCTCAATGAGACGACTCAAGGATACTGCGCTAGTACTACAATTGACTTTTATCACGTTTGTTTGATTCAGTTAAAACTTAATAAACGCACTGTTTAAACAGCATAATTGAAAACAAATATTGAAAACAAATGGGCTGGGAAATGGGATTGGAACCCCCGTCACCCTCCTTCAGGGGACCCTCTTAAAATAAGCTCCGATAAAATCCACCATGCTCTTTAGTTAGTATATTGAAAAACTAAACCTAACAATAAGTACCTCAAACTTTGGTAGAGCAAAGATCGGTTCCGACTCGTGTTCATACCGGTAGCTGGTGCTTGTTCGTCTGCGGGAAAACAGAAATTTACTTGTGTTTTTCACTCACAAAAATTACAACAGATGAAGCTTACTGGAGATAATCGCAGCTACATCAAAGCAAGACACATGGAAAGTTCAAGAAGAGAATGGTAATATTTGTGAATTATGTCAACAAATTAGAAGAGGTGTCAGTTTACCTGGCAGATGACGATTTTCTACCGCTAAGGTTCCCCATTGAGTCCGCTCTTTGTCTCTCTGTTGAGGCGCCATCGTAACTGACCGTCAAATCCTCATCTCCCATGGCACACACGTAGTTAAGCCATTCCTGCACGTTACTGCCCATTGAAGGAGGGTTGCGTCTGCCCCGGGACACCTTGCGTACAAGAGCTATGTGGGCTGTATTACGAAACGCAAATTACACATTTAGTTTACTAAATCAACAGGTTTGAAAATATTTCTTTTACCGTACATGTAAAGTAAAGAAAACAGAACTACCTCCAACCGCCGACTTATTTCGTGTAAAATGCGATCATAAATCACTTGCATGTATAAACGGGAAACGCGTGTATATGAAGGTGATGTATTCAATTTTGATCATAGAGTTTAAGTTGAAATACTGTTAATAAAAGGCTACCGCAAGTAAACACGGAATGTGAAAAAATATACATTTAAGTAAACCTTTTGAATCTAGTTAGTGAAACGTCTTTTATAGTCACATCACTCATTTACGTTGGAAATTGGGACCGTTTATGGATGCAGTATCAACAAGGATATTTCATCTCAAAAAGGCATTTTCTTACTAATGAATTTATTTTAAAAATTCCTGCATTGGTATTTGTTTTAAACATATTTAAAATATTTTGAATGATAGTAATTTTGACTGCAGAATTTTAAAAAGCACATGTGTATTGAATTGCTAAAAAAACACCTAGAGGGCAAGTCCAGATATTATTGGCTGACAGTTTCTTGATTCCGAACAATGTTTCGGACCTTTGCGGGCTTCCTGTGGTGTTCGGTGACTTGCCAAGACTTCCTGCCTGTTGTGGTGTTACAGACTAGAGAGCTTAAGCTCCCGGCTTCACGGATGCCAACCCGAACTAAACTGTCAGCAGATGTCGCGTACCTGAACACGTCATGCGATCGTGGTGATTATTACAGAGGTATAATCGGCTTTTTGCCTCCGTGTTGCTCTGTCACAACTGCGAAGTTTTTTCATCAAACTTATGGCTTTAAGCACCAAACAAATCGTCAATAAATCTTTTGAAGTAATAATTATTACTTACAATTACTTTAACACTGACTTTGCTCCACGTTCTTGCCGTACGTGTAACCAAGTTTACAATCATTTTGTTTAGGATTGAGCTTTTCAAAGCTAATTTTCGCGCCTTTTTCACTGCGTACGTCCATTGTGGTAGCGCGCGCGCTGCTTAAGTTAAAAAATGGCGGCAAAAACGCCGTTCTCCATCCAGTCTACTCTCGTCGTGAAGAAATATTCCCGTGCTTAAGCTCTCTAACAACTTACCTGGGCGGAGACATAGTGGCTACCGTCTATCGATGCAGTAGCCAAAAACATAAAATAAACACTAAAACGTGTTATGGTCAAACACTACCAAAACAAATGAAAATTTCGCGGTAAGCTAATTTCTGCACTGATTCCAGCATTTGCAGCTTAAGGTTATTGTATTCTTTAAAATGCATAAAACTACCAGTATCACGTTTTATTTTTTGACAGAAAAACCTTGTCTGTAAGGCAGCATTCAAGCTAAAAATTAATTCCAAATGCCACGATACAATTAGAGTAGAAGATACAAGTATTTTAACATCTAACTTTGGGGACTATAGAAAAGAAAAATAGCTAAAGCGTTATTTATGAAAGATCTTAATTTAAGTTTGAATGAACAAAACCAATCAATTCCCCTGAGTCTTTTAAACTAACTTGCATGTTCATTATCCGTAATTCCATTGTCAATTGCTGTCGGTGTTCTTTGGATAAAGGCCGAAATATACAAGTTTATAAAATGATCTGTCTCGACTTCTCGTTATTTTATCTATATTGAAACTGTATGCCAAAAAGAATGTGTTTAATTCCAAATGCGAACTTTATTCTTAATACATTGCATGTAAAAGTTTTGGCAAAAGTAAACAAGCAAGTTGGCGAAGTATCTTCAATCGCGTTTTTCTCAAAAAATATTTTCGTCAATCACCCCCATAAAAAAGCTCTAAACCCAATCTAATCACTTCCAAAATTTGGAACACTGATAGTTTAAATAGTGAACTCTAAAACCGTCAAAGAATTTGAAAGTTAGTTTTATATTTGTTTTACAAAATTATTTCTCATCATCTCCATCATGTATAAAAGTGTTTTCCCTGAGCTCTTAAGTTATTGACGTTCCGAATTTCAAGATAAGCAAAATTTTGAATGATAAAGATTTTGTTTTAGAAATGAAAGTGCCAATCTGACAGAACTCTAGAAAGGAAAACCATTCAGTCTACAACAGGTTTAAATAAACAACTGAAAACACCGCTCAAACTGCAACGTTACCTTAAAGTCGATTTTTTGTTTACAAAGTATTGCTTTTTCCGCGGTGAAAAATCTTTTTTGTCTGTTAAGCGCAGCACTTAACCTGCATAGTGTCCTGTATTTTATACGTGAGCCTACCTGATGACGGTGAGAGATTCCCCGGAACAGACTCATCCATGTCACCATAGCCAATCTTAATCAAGAGGTTCTGTACAGCGCGGACACGTCTCACTTGGCAGCTCTTTTCCTCTGAGCAAACCTTAGGAAACAAACAGTAAAATGAAAAGATCCGAATGGGCAGTTCCGCTTTTCTTCTGTCTTCGATCGCTTCTATTTTCACGGAAAGTGAAATATTGAATAAAGCAGTGCAATGCAAAAGTAGCAAAATGTTAGGATAACCCAGCACGCATTGTATTCTGGGTGGCGGTTTAATAGGCTTTTATGGTGCAGCTACTAGTAGTAGTCATAGTCATACCATGGTATGCTGGTATGAAAAGTGACTATGGTATGAAAAGTGAAACATCGACTGAAGCAGCACAATGCAAAGATGAAATTCTATGGCAGCAAAATGTTCCGATAAACCAGCATGCACTGCACTCTGGGTGGTCTTATGTTGCAGCTACTAGTACGATAGTCATAGTCATACCATGGTGTGTGATAGTCAAAGCCATATCATGAAATCAGACCATGGTATGAAAAAAGAAACATCGATTGAAGCACTGTAATACAAAGATAAATTCTTTGGAAACAAATGATTCAAATAACCTTGCACGCACTGCATTCTGGGTGGCGGTTTAAGAGGCTCGTATGGTGCAGCTACTAGCAGTAGTCAGAGATAACTATAAAACCAGGTGCGCTATAATAAACAAGATGTTACGGTTTTAAGATGTCTGTGAACAACTTATTTTAACTCTTTTCAAAACGCACTCTTGAGCGCCAAATAAAAGTTTCCTCCCCGGCATATCTTCGAATCTTTCCAAACCCAAGAGCTTATCAGGACCACCCACACCAGTTATTAATTTTTGTCGACTGTTGTATACCACTCAAGTCTAGCAAACCCAGTATTCCGGTTTGAGAAAGTGTTCATATTCGATTTTAGACATTTTTAAAATTATTTCTTAGTTAATAAATTGCTGTTGAGTAGTTCCCACGAGAGAAGACTAGCGTTTTCTTTAATATTGCTATCACTGTGATTTTATGTTTTGAGTTTTAGAAGATGACTATACTGTAGTAAGTGAATTATTTTTACTACAGCCTTACGCTAAGAGTTTAAATTGGCTAGAAACACTTTTTAAGTTTACAGTTTTCCCAACCCAAGATAATTAAGACCCCCCGCTATTAGACATCTAGCAATTATCCAAACACCCAAAATATTAGCACAAAGCGTTTATTTGGCACACGGGAGTAATAATTGTCTTGTGCACTGATAAAATTCCAATAATAGGGCTTATAAATATAAATCAAAGGTAAGTTGTTGTACGCAAAACGGGAAACAGCTTTTTTAGAAACCCTACTAATTGGAGACACCATAAAAGAACGGAGACATTTTACATTAACCATTTGCAGATGTTAGAGCAAAGGCAGCACAGGCAGCAATTCTTGCCATGGAAAATGTTCTTTTAAAATATAGGTTTCATTTTAAAAATGTTTCAAAATTCATGATGACCGACCACAAAAGTTAAAGCTGTGTTAACTATTTATTTGTTTCCTATCCAATTATCTGTCTTACCCTACTGGAGAATTCCATATAAGGCGAACTCAACGTGAACAGTACCCATGATTGTGCTCGGAAGTTCACACCATGAAAACAAGCGAAGGAGACGCTTTGCCCTTGAAGGGCCAAACTTCCTCCCAAGAGGACTCCCCTCTCTGGCAGAGGATTAATGAGTGTGCTCAGCTTGAGGCCACACACGGCGTTCAAAACCTTACTCCAATGTTGGTACTTGAGCCCTAGAGATATGTGATTAACAACAAGTCTACAACTTCAAATTGATTACACGTTGCTATACAGTAAAAAATAAGAATAAAAAAAGCAAAAAAAAATAAACTTAATCCTTTACGAGCCAAGTGGCCAATGGAGCCGGCGCTTATCTCCGGTTTCTGTATTGTTAAGCGGATGAGAGTCTTTGACTCCCCCTGGACGGGACACTAATCCATCGCAGGTCAGCTCCCAGCAAACGCAGGTACTCATTTACCTACCCCGGAAGGATGGAAAGCCGAGTTGACTAAGGCGGAAAAGGTCACACAAATATTCGAATCTCGGCAAACTGTCGCGATGGAGCTGGGGACATTGTGGTTGGAAAGCAGAGACCTTACCAACTGCTCCAACCACATCCAACCCCGTTTTTGTTTAGTTTTATGGAAAAATATTTCATCGTTTTCTACTTACAAAAGTCAAGGGGGAGAAAACAAAACCTTAATAAACCGCACAAAGAAGAAGAGTGCTAACCGGAAATGTGATTTCTGAGTCCTCGTCGTTCACGTTTCCGTCCTCGCTGCTTGAGGTCCCAAATATTTAATTTGAGTTCACTGCATTGCACGTTAGCGTTACATTCACGACTAAAAGACCTTCAAACACGAGTTTAAACAAGTAGGAAACTATCTATATTGGGGTGGTTGAAATAGAATAGTATAGGCGAATTTGCTAACGCCATTGTTTACATTTTGCTTGATTAGCATACAACTCTAGGTACCTAACGAACAAAGTCAAAGATAAGATTTGAGTCTAAAACTTGAGAAAGCTTGTTGAACTAACACAGAGATAAAATTTTGGACTCCATGAAAGCAGTTTCTACGAAGATGCTGTGGTTACAAAATACTTAAAACAACTGGGGTCAGAACCATTAATAAGCCAAACATTCTCTCTAAACTCTACACGAGATCACATGTATACCGTGTTTAGCTTATCGCACTCAAACTTTCAGAAGTTTATTTTATAAAACACTCGATATACAGCGGTTCAGTTTTTGTAACCTTATTAAAAACTGGCGCTATATGTAACAAATATCCGCCTATAGGGAAAAAAAATAAAAACAGAACTTTATAAATTTGGTACAACAGAAACTGCAAAAATCACTCGGCGAAAAACCTGTTCAGAGTAAATCAATTATTCGTGTTTGCTGCCGGATAAGTTACCGCAAAACTATATTAATACCAGAAAGATTCCTCGTCTTCTATAACTTTGTGCTTTGGGGGTAGAGTCTCCTTGTACTTCTGAAAATCTTGCAGGATAAGTCATTTTCAATACACAATAATCATGAGCTATGAAAGTTATAGCACGGTTGTGACGTTTTCGACACGTGATGTGAAGTGTGATTGATTTGGACCAATCGCATAGTTTGCATATGCTTTTCAGTGAAAAAAACATTACTGAAGACACGGCCATTCTCAATACAGCATTCTTAAATGGTTTCACGTGCAACCTTAGTTCATTGTAAAAAATTCGCGCGCGATTCAAAATCTATCACGTGATTTCGATTTATGGGAAGACATCAATACTTATTTTAATGTTATTTGATCAAATATCGTGTTTAACGCACAGCTTGAAAATCCGGCTTTAATAAATCAAACCACTGAATAAACGAGCCAAAAGGATTTTTTTAAGGTCATTGCTTCAGCGAAAGTTATTTATCAGAATATACACTCGGTGGGCTTTTTAACACATCGCGGACACACGCCCAAACTTTCTTGCCTCTATTTCACTTTTTCAGGTTTAGGTGTCTTGTGTACACGAAGCACCTTGCGATGTTTGTCTTGTTTGATTTTTTAAAATGAAATTTAACCTTTTGCCAGATTTACTGAATACCGGATTTGCAATCATTGAAGATTGGCTTGTTTTCTGGTGAGGAACACAGGATGCGAAACTATGCAGGTTCCAAACTTTTTTCTTGTCTCACCGATGTGTGAAACCACTTCTAATAATGGTTGAGTCCTTATTATCCTACATTAAATTATTGAATTTAATTCCCAAACAAGTTAAGATGTTAAATTTTCTTTTACAGTTCGATTTTCAGCTTTTGATAACTACCGCTGAATGCTTTGCCATTTGGTAACGAAAATTATCCTGTTGAGTTAAATTTCTAAGTTCTAGTGTTTAATCTTTCTTCATGTACAGTTTTCTTGTGATTTTTATTCTATTTTATTTGAACTACGTCATGTTAATTATGGACTTATTCAATGATTCTTTATTGTTCAAATTCTTGCTTCAAGTTCGTGAAGTATCGCGCCGTGCAATGCAGAGAACCCCGATTGTATATAAAAAGGTGTTAATGACTTTCAGCTCGCTTTTTGTCTACAAATAAACCCACTTGCTGGCCGCACACATCAGTCTCCACCGCTTAATTATTTCAATCTTCTTAAATCTATAAACATGTAACCAACATATCTTATTTCTCCTGGCCGTAGTCGGGTTAGAATCCGACTTTTTTAAAGTCCTCTGCTTTTAACACAACAGCCCTTTGATTTTAGAATAATAGCTTTTTGTTTTTCGCACAACAGAGCTTTCGCAGGGCAACTTCTCTGACAAAGGGCTAACACCTAGAAACAGTAGGATCTTATAGACCTTGTCACGGTTTTCGCCGCCATCTTGGCGAGTAGGCAAAGTGGCTCAAAATAAGAGAGTTTGTATGGTATTTCGGCATCATATATCTCTAATAACACTTTAGTTTTAAAAAAATTATAAATCGAAAATTTTAATGTTGGGAGAGAGGAACTGAGTGCCAAAATTTGAGGCATATAGCCGTATACAAACGCGTCCAGTCACAATTTGAATTTTTCCATACATTTCTCTGTTGTCAGTTGTGTTTCACCGGCAGAACGAAAACCGAAACAAATGTATGGAAAAATTCAAATTGTAACTAGGCGCGTTCGTACGCGGCTATTTGCCTCAAATTTTGGCATTCAGTTCCTCTCTCCTATGATTAAAATTTTCGATTGATAATTTTGTTGAAACTAAAGTGTTATTAAAGATATTTGATGCCGAACTTTCATACAAACTCTCTTATATTGAGCCACTTTACCTACTCGCCAAGATGGCGGCGAAAACCGTGACAAGGTCTAATTATCGCTAACTGGAAAGATAGAAGGCAAAAGAGCGAAAGGCAGACAGAGAATGACGTATTTAGCAGAACAATATCTACGAATGGACCAACGCGGGAACACAACTACTACTACTACTCCTTGTAATAATAATTATAACAATGAAAATGTCAGTTATGACATCGACTTTCTTTACATTTCTATCCTTAGTCCAGAGTAAAACATCATCTTACTAATCAGAAAGAAGATATATCTACACTGGTCGATTATCTATTAAGTAATCTAAGCAGTCAGTTTTAACTGTTTATTTAATAAACTGGCGAAAATTGGCTGTACATTAAAATAGAAATCAGGTTGTTTTGTTTCATGCGTGACAATAACAAGCCAGCGGCATAGCACTTTAGCGCGTAACAAAATAACTGCAACGAATAGATTCTTCTTATCTTTTAAAACGACAAATTACACTACACTGTATGTTGAAATTCCGTCAGCTAATCGAATGGCGACAATTAGGGAAAGCGGCGACACCCGACTCGGCCCGAACGGCTACGAAACGATCTATATGTTATTTGTTTAATGCTGATGTTCTTCTCATTACAGAGAAACGTGTTTACGCTCCTTGATATTCTACTGTACTCGTGCACCAAAAATATAAAACAAAAGAACAATTTTGTGAATATGAGGTATGTTTAAAAACTATCAAGAAAACGCTAAAAGATCATCGCAAAACTCGCAGCAATCCCATTAGTGTATGATTACTCCTAGCTTCAAGTGTAAGACTAGAACTTCTTCTTTATAACTCGTTTCATCACTCAAATTCTTTCTAGCTGCCCATATACTTACTTTTAAGGCTTAAAAATGTTCAGAATTCAAAAGCATGTTAACAACAAGTCCAAATGCTGAAAAAACGCAAAAAACCTAACTTTTTACAACAAAAAAAACATAATTTTTTTTTCGCTAAAGTTGACCAGTGCAATGTTCCCTTGGAATTAAAAGAGTGTTTTTAATTTCATAAAATCAAATTTACAAGCGAAGTGTATCTTGAGACTTGCATGTTTACAAATAGTCTCTTTCAAATTCTCACCTTAGTTACCAAAAGCAGACTTAATTTCCGTACTTAGAGTTATTAAATTCCAGCAAAAATCTGTGACAAACAAGCCTTCTCTCTAATCAAAGACATTGCTAAAAAAGAGTGAAGATCATGATTAACTAATATCCCGGATTGCTCGTAACAGGAGTGAGATATGAGATGAAGTTGTATAAACTGTCTCCTAACCAAGTGAAAACATATTCAAGAAAGCTAGCATTTCCTCTTGTTGCATACGTTAGAGTGATTTTTGTTGTATGAGAAGGCATAACGAGATAACTGTGGGCGTGGAGGAATACATGTTAAATTCTTGCTTTTACATATGTTCCAGCAAGATGACATGTAACAATAGACTGTGGTACATTCTTCGTTTGCAGCGATTACGTAGCAACCCAGGCGCCTCTTAGTTGGGTCTTGTGATAGACCTGTCCTCGCCCCAGTTCCTCCATAGGCACACACGTCCAGGTTCATGTAATAATCAACATCTGAAAGAAATTGAATCAAACGTTTTTTTCAAAAGAAAAACTGTTAGAGTGTGTTTAAAGAATACTAATTCTTGTGCTATTCGTAGATATCTAACCAGACATAACTAAATTAAATGCTGTTGAAAATAAATAGCAAAACAATTACTGTTCATCAGAAGGATACCTAAACTGTGGACAATTCTTCAATTGGCTTCGGTTCATTACAGCCTTACATATTTTCATAACTTCATTATCTTTACATTTAAATGAGCGAGTTCACAAAATAAGTATAAAGTAATTAAAAGTTAGTTCAGCATAGAATTGGATCCAAGATTTACCTTTGGAGTAGTTAAGTAATTGTACTAACAACGTATAAAGTATTTAGAATGAGGTGGTTGTGATGACGATGATGGTGGTGCTGTTGGTGATTGTGGTTGTGATGATAAAATGGTAGTGCTTACGCCGGATGGTGGTGTTTTTGGTGATATTGTGTTGATGGTAAGGTGGTGATGATAAACATGGTGATAATGATGGTACTGGTGATTGTGAAGATGATAAAATATTGGTGATGATGATGGTGACGATGGTAGTGATGATAACGATGGTAGTGATGATGATAATAGTGATGCTGATGATGAATATGCAGTTAGTGGTGCATGATATGGGAGTGGTGGTGATAAAGATTGAGGTAATGATGTTGGTCATGGTGACGGTGAAGCTGGTGATAACTGTGGTAGATAGAGGTGATGATGGTGTTGGTAGTGGAACAACATTTAAATCAGTTAGCTGTACTTTCGAGCTACACTGCCCCAAGTATTGCAGATCATCTTGAACTTGACAAAACAATGTCACAAACAACTGTAATACTATCTTATATTTAGAAATGTGAAAAACTTCTTACAAAATATATTTGCAAAGCCCCTTCTTATGTTATTTATGTTCAAAAAGATTTTCAAAATAGTTACCGACTCCTTGAAGACGAGGAAAGCCCAGATGCATTTTCTGTTGAAGTTTTGTCCATCCAAACTTAATGTACAGCACATTTACATCCTACAACGTTATTCATTCAAAAATGATTAGTTGAATCCATTTGAGGACAAGGTATTAGAGTATTGGGCACTAACTCCGTAGTGTAGCTACCGTTAGTGCCCTCAAAGTGACCATCTAGTATCTGACTAGAACACGGAGGGTCGTGGGTTCAAATCCCATTTTGGGCTCGGAGTTTTTCCGAATTTCTCCTTGTCTTTAATATCATAGTATATTGTCATATCAAATGCTCTTAAACGCGATATTACAATAAGGGACAGAGCATTAGGTATACTTAAAGGGGGTGGAGTGGGGTGGCGAGTTCGGCATTTTGTTTTTTACACAAAATATTTATTCAGCTCAAACGCTGCAGGATCCATCCGATGACAGAGTTTTTTTTGTTTTGCAAGATTTTTTTTTTGGTGTTTGCCCAACCCCCCTCAAATATCTAATGTTTCGTCCTTAAGGTGTTTTTTTTTCAATCTTACTTACAGTTTTACCATCTCTTCAACGTTATTGATCCTATACCATTCAATAACCCCTATCGTATCCTCCCTCTAACACACTGAACAAATATTGCAACATTTTATATTTATACCCTGTTCAAGACAATTAACCATTTCCGTGCATCTTGTTTTGGACTATATGATTTGAAAACCATACCCTAAACAGCGGCATATACCCGTAGAGTTAATAAATGGGAGTACCCCCTCCCCCCGGGGGGGCTAGCCTAAACCCTCTGGTTAGTTGATTGCGACTCTTTTTAGTGTACACAAAATAAGTTGAAAATTAACGGAACTGGAAATAGAAGCGGTACTAACATAAGAATCAAAAACTAACAGCGTTAGTTAATAAGAAATGTAAACTAATTGATTTAACGGCTTTAATTCAATTCCCTTATTCCGGGGAGTAAGATCTCTTGCGCAAGTGGTAAGATATTAGAAAAGTTAGTGTAAATGTCAGACTGAACAATTATTGTACCTTTCCATATTCATCGGGATGAAGGTAATGCAATTCATGACCAGGAATGCTGCCCTGCTTGCACATCCAGTACCTCAAGGCTGATCCTGGAAAAAAGTACTCATACAGAAATGCTCCAAGTAGTCCAAGAAGTAGAACCACTCCACACACCAAGCTGTACGTACCTTGAATAATGCCAGATAAACAGGAGATTTAAATTTCAATATTTATATAGCGCTTATTCTATAGAGCTCTAAGCGCTTTACAAGTAAATACAGGTTTGAACAGTTGAGGGTCTCAGAAAGTCCGCTTGAGCGGCTCGCATGATATGGTGCAATTTGGCAGCCGATAAGAAGTGCCCTCAGTTGAAGAAACAAACCACAACACCGGGATCACTACTCTGCTCTTTGCGATAAGTGTGTGGGTTCTTTTAAGTCCCTCGACAGAGAGATCAAGGGACTGGACCTACGGTTTAACGTCCTTATCGGAGAAGATGCGAAGGTCTAAAATAGACTAGATGATAGACTAGATGTTAGAGCAAACTACAAATCTACAAGAACATTTAGATGTTAGAGCAAAGGCAGCACCTTCTCCTCAATTATTTTAAAACCCTGAGTGTTGGTCCGGCCGGGAATCGAACCCAAGCCTCCCGCACAGCAGACTGGCGCCTTACCAACTAGGCTAACCAGGCGGCGGTAGTAAAATATTCGTTTAAGATCATTGATGTGATGTAAAAATTTAAAATTAAATTTTGTAATTACGCAAAGTCTAGTCTATTTTAGTTAGTCGATTTGGAGGATGGCAGTAGTAAAATCGCGGTACAATGTCAAAAACTTTCAATATACAAACTAAAATGAAACAAAATGCGAAGAAAGTTACCTACCCTTGGCCCTGTCTTCCACAGATAACCGTCACGCGTGAAGTCCCTCGTGAGAAGATGGCTTATCTTACGTGCACAATATAATGTATTAGTTACCATTATGCATAGTTGAAATTTTGGAAGAACAGATAATGCTGACTGATTACTACGTTGCAAACAATGTAATAGCTGACAATAAAAATAACTGATAGAAGTTTGCTAAACTAGCTAAATCCATTCAGGGTCAAGTTGCTAATGACAATCCATTAAACGGATGACAACCTTTGACTCCCCCTGGACGGGACACTAATCCATCGCAGGTTAGCTACCAGCAGACGCTGGTACTCATTTACCTACCCGCCCGAAACGGCGGAAATAAAGATTGCCCAAATACTCAAATCTCGGAGGGAGTCGGGGATCGTTTTGGGGACCTTTGGTCAGTCGGAAAGCACGTCTATGGGATAGAGAATACACTCGATACACAAGTATTTCTTACAAAAACATTTTCTACAAGAACGTTTAGGCTAAATCCAAAAACCCGAATTAAGAATATCGTAAGAACATTGAGACTGAAACGAGAAGAAAAACATTTTATTCAGAGCGATTGAAAATAAGCAAAAACATGTGAATATTTAGTTTGTTAGCAATGATAGTGAACATATCTATAACACCTCATATAGATTTTAACGATATTACATACTAGAAGTATCTAATGGCAAAGTGTGAACAAGCAAGTCAACGTTTGCTGCTGGGAAACACGTGTATGAATAGCATTTCACATAGACTTAATACAGTCGAACTTTCCATTAAAATCGACCTTCTTTGTTTTAAAAAATACAACGGATAATTTCAAAAAATTTATAGAGTATTTTGAGGCTCAAACCACCAACAACAAATTATTTGACATAGCCGTGCTAGCAGGGGGA
>JAOBAY020133797.1:0-15714 GCA_025331085.2 Zoanthus sociatus
TATTGTTACAACGTATTACTATTACTTTCAACGATACAAGTTCATGTATCTCAGAAGTACAGTGAACAGTCATTTCATACCTTGAACACTGTGCTCATTTTGGTCACTCAACTCTTCGAGGAAAAACGTCAACCTGGTCTCAATCTGTGCTCGTGTGTTGTGACTAAAAACTGAAAAAGTCAACCTGGTATCGAATACTTGAAAAACTGCGCTTGAAACCCCATTTACTCTAGTACTTTCCAACATTTCCAATATCATATTTTTTAGACAAAGGTATGAGTTTTACACCTTTGATAGCCCCACTATACAAAGGACAACTTCATAGAGTAATCTTGACCCCCTAAATGAGTAATAGTTATGTTATTCCAATTTCTGCTATATTTTAGAGGAAGATACTCCTTTGAAGGACCTGGTAGACAAAGGACAACTTCATTGAGTACTCTTGACCCTCTAAATGAGTAATGATAGTAATGTTATTCCAATTTCTGCTATATTTTAGACGAAGATACTCCTTTGAAGGACCTGGTAGACAAAGGACAACTTCATAAAGAATTGTTGACCCTCTAGCGGAGTGATGATAGTAATGTTATTCCAATTTCTGCTATATTTTAGACGAAGATACTCCTTTGATTGACCCGCTAAACAAAGGACAACTTCATAGAGAATTGTTGACCCTCTAGCGGAGTAATGATAGTAATGTTATTCCAATTTCTGCTATATTTTAGACGAAGATATGAGTTTTACTGCTTTGATGGACCCGCTAAACCAAGGACAACTTTGTAGAGAATTGGTGATCCTCTAGAGGAGTAATAATGATAGTAATGTTATTCCAATTTCTGCTATATTTTAGACGAGGATATGAAATTTACACCTTTCTGCTACCTGGCAGACATACCACAAGTGAACACAAAAAGGGTCATAAGAGTGAAGGTAAGATATCAGTGTGTTCTGAAATTATTGAACACTTTGATTTAATAGAAATTTAGTCGCAATCTCAAATACTGCAATCCGATTTGCTACTGTCAAGTCCATGGGCCAATGGCCCCTTTCCTTCAAAATCAATGCGCCGTTTTTGAAATTTATTGGCCATTACCAAAATTCAATGTGCCAAAAACTGTTTTTTAGCCATTCTGATAAAACAACAATTATAAAATATAGAAATGTATTTGTATATATTGTAGATCTGTTTGGTTTCGCATACCATCATATGCTTACATTACTTTGTATTTTTAGCATTACAATTTTCCTTAAAAGTAAAGAAAAGACGAAAATATATACTGTGTCCATGCTAATGTTCAGTAAAACCCGCCGGCTGTGGTGTTGGTGAAGTGACCGATAAAAGTATTTAAAAGCGAATGATGATGCTACACCTTTATAACAACAACAATAATAATAAGCTGTAGTTTCTTAGTTCCTCTGGGAGCGAGTTCGAAAGTTTTGGAGCAGACAAGGAGAAAGCTCTATCAGCGGTGCTCTCGTCTGCTCTACCTGTAATTTTAGGGACTGTGAGAAGGAGACTGTGATTTTAGCGAAGACCAGGGCGAAGAACAGGATGGTGAGAAATAAGTTCAGAGAGATAGGATGGGGCTTGACCATGCATAGCTTTAAATGTGCGAGTCAGGAGTTTGTGTTCAATTCTTGCTTTAACAGGAAGCCATTGGAGTTGCTTGAGGACAGGACTGATATGATCATGTTTAGCAATCTCGCAGATAGCGTGGGCAGAGTAGTTTTGGATACGCTCGAGACACTTGATAGAAGACGTTTTGCAGCCATAGAGTAGAGAGTTACAGTAGTCGAGACGAGAAGTTACCAGGGCGGTAATCAATTAGATGGTCCACAGTATTGAATGCTGTAGATAGATCAAGCAAAACAAGAATAGTTCTCTTTCTCTGGTCAATTGCGCGGAGAATGTCATTGCAAACTCGCATCAAGGCAGTTTCTGTGCTGTGATTGGGTCGGTAGTCTGACTGGAAAGGCTCCATTAGGTTGTTGTTGACCAGATGGTCAGTGAACTGCATTGCCACAGACTTTTCACAAATTTTACATACAAAACTAAGGTTTGAGATTGGGCGATAGTTTTCTTTGACGAGATCCTTTTGCCAGATTTGAGAGATAGAAGAATAATGGCATCTTTCCACGAGCTAGGAATAGTCCCAGTAGATATAGATAAATTGATCATACTTGTAATAACAGGAGCTATCAGGTCAGAGCATTCCTTTAATAACCAAGTAGTAATGGGATCGAGATCACATGTTTTTGGTGTGCAGGACGAAGTACGGTCAGATACCGTCTTTATGGACACACCCTCAAATGATAATAGTTGGACAATGTCTGTTTCAGACGAAGAATACGTATTAGGTGCATTTGGAGCTTTGGAATACAGCAATTCAGTTCACTTCGAATTAGGTCAATTTTGTTTGAAAAAAAATCCGCGAATTGGTTGGCAAGAGCTAAAGGTGTCTCATGGGGAGGCAAGAGTGTCACCGTTTTCTTGTTGAGGGGATGATTCATTTCTCTGAATAGTGCTTTCTGATTGCCGGAAAATTCTTCGACTCTTCTAGAATAGAAGGAAGTCTTTGCCGCTGATATCAATTTAGAAACATTATTTCGTGCTTCAACAAAGATGAGTCCGATCATCCTCAAGTCCAGTTCGTCGCCATTTGCGCTAAAGACGACGGCAGGACTTTTTGGCCTCAGCAATTTCACAACAAAACCAGGGCTGGCATGGTCTTAGCGCTACTCTCATTGAGACAATAGGCGCATGGTCGTCAAGGATTGCCAACCTAGTGGACTGGCACTGAAAAGCCAAGTCATGAAGATTTTCAGCAGGAGGTTGGAGGAGAATACTAGACTGGAGGTCAGACCGGAATTTGTTTAAGTCTATCTCTTTAATTTTTCTGCAGGATCGAGTAACAGCTGGGCGAGGCTTGGTCCAGTTAAGCTTGAAAAGGACGGTAGAATGCGAAGTTATCATAAAGTGTGCCTGAGGAGAGTTGGATAGAAAATCGCAGTCATCCCTGTTAATGACTAAGTCAAGGGTATGACCCGCAACATGCGTCGGTACAGTGACATGTTGTTTAAGTCCAAAAGACTCAATAATCTGTTATAAGTAGTCTATTCTACAATTACTGTAAGCTCTACTTGTTACAATGCGCGGGCATGCATCAGATCGTGTTCGATTAATCCCGGTTAATGGAGTTCAGATAATTTTGGAAACATGACTGGTATAACAAATTGTAATATTTATTACTTTCAAGAGGGCCATGCACACTTTTGCTTTCGTATTTGATTCAACGAAACACTGAATACACACTTTTTTCTTACAATAACCAGTAAATCTTGCCGTGGCTCATTGTTATTAATTTTTTGGCTGATTCAGCCTCAATTTGTTCTTAATTTACTCTTATTTCTGTGAGCGGTTTGAAATAATGAAAAATACCGAAACAAAAAGACAAGGCATTGAAAAACACTGCTTATCGTCTGAGGAACTTTTAGTGTTACATATATGCATGTATCACTTGGGACAATAGTAGATATACTAAATGTGAAACGGTGCTTCTTTGTTTTAACTGTGCACATTGCGAACGTAAATTACAAGATTAAGTAAAGTTTCAAATAGAAACATTTTCACTTTTTTCAGCCTCAGCCTGAGCTTGTTCTTAAGTCGTTCTTAATTTTCCGCCAATCTGAACCTCCTTGATTTTACAGTACCATCTAAAAGTTAGTAATTGGATAACATTAACAAACCAGGCTGTCGGTTTGTAAAAAAAGTTTTATCCGAACTCAAAAGGCTACTCGTCATGTGCCTGGATAGAAAATTACTTTAGTAGTTGTTTTACATAAACAAGAAAAAGGATAAAGAAATTTGTGAAACTGCGAATAGCGGCAGTTCTGCCTAATAGATTTATAGTGAGTAGTCCAGAATTGTTAGAACTAACCATTGTTTGGCACTATTGTCCAGGTTGAAATAGTCCTGAAAGGAAAAGGTTTGTTCCTAAGGGTTTAAACCCAGGACTTACAGTACGCTTTGTTATTTGGTTTTCCTGATTGAAGTGGTCCTGAGAATGGTTTAAACCCAGGAGTGACAGTAGGTTTTGTTGTGTGGTTGTCCAGATTAAAGTACTTTAGCCCTGAGAAAGATTTTCTGAAAGGACTGTTCTTAATTTAAGGGCTTGAACCCAGGAGATACAATACACTGTGTTGCATAATCATCCAGGCTCAAGTAATCCCGGACTGTTCGCGGGTTAAAATAGACAACTCAGTACAGATAGTGAGTAGATTGTCCAAAAACATTCACCATTCACGATAGTAAATTAGCGGGGGGTTTTGTTAATATTTTATAATTCTCAATTGGCTATTAACCTTGTGTGTTATCCCTTTTCAAAAGGCGTACATAGCCACTATCGTGTCACACTCGCAGAGCACAAGGCCAGACTGGCAGGTTACTGTGAAGCTTAATGATGGAACAGCTGTCATGGATGCTGACATAAGTAACAAGGCAAGTAATGGAGAACGTGTCTCAATGGCTTCAGTACAATTGTTTATTAGGAGACACGGAAGCAATTTAAAACATAATTGTATGGCGAATCTGAAGCTGTATTTTCGAACGCTTTTTGTATAGCTAAGGAACGGAACTTTATAAAGGTTGTCGCATTTTGAACTTGTTAAAGGACTATCAAGTTAAAACCAAACCGTTGCTTCATGATAGGTGATTATCATGGCCATCAATGTTACCACCACCTTTTCCATCATCGTTTCCGTGTTTCCTAAGAAACAATTGAACTAATTATTATGATCCATTTATCAGTACAGCTTTCTGTAACAGTTGTTGCTTTTCTGTGTGACTTGAGTTACCTTATCATAATCGTTTCCGTGTCTCTTAATAAACAATTAGACTGATCAATATGACTAATTAACTGCTGCTTTCTGAAACAGCTGTTGCTATCGTCCTTGACTGAAGCTGCATCTTCCCTCAGTTCTTTCAGTTGCGTTCTCATCCATGTATCTTTGTGCTAATCCCCATTTATCCATCCTTCTCTCTTGTTCCCGAACACTGGCAAGTTACATTATGATCATTCTTGAAACATACGTTAGCCAGGTTCATCTCTCATTCTCAATTGCTTGCTGATATTTTAATTTTCCGACCATTCTCAATGCTTTTTTAGCGTGCTTCTTTTATCTTTCGACTTCAGTTACGATGAATAGTAGGGTCAGCCATGTAAGTCCCCCTTTTCCATTTGTTTCTATCCTGTCGTTTGATCCATCTAAATTTGCGTCTTTGCCTGACAGCACTCTTTCTCCTTTTATCTGACTTCTCATTTATGTTACGGTTTCCACAAATTACTCAAATCTCTCGCCTTTCAAACAGTGATAATCTTACGTGAAATGAAGGTAGTGAATTTTGAGCTCGGTAATAATGCCGCTAACTTTAATGACAACGGATTCAGTTTTTACAGTGTTAGCCTCGTTTTGTGTTAAATATTCAAAAATACTTGCGAGAGAGAGAGAGAGCGGGAAGTCACACGTTCAACAGTATACACATAGTTGCACGTAGTGTAAAACTACGTCAACTGGTATTTAGGAATATTTAACTTCAAATTGAGGCTAAGACAGCAAAACCGAGTCCGTTGTCATAGAAATTAGCGGCATCTGCATTTCAAAAATGGTCTATTATTCACGAGCGTGGGACAAAGAAAAAATCTGAGTCCCCAATAGGATTCGAACCCGGGTGGGTGCTCTATCCACTGAGCTACATACGAGAACTCATAGAGAGCAATGTCATTAAACTGAGTTCATATGTGATACGCACCCTGCGTACTGCTAGGTTCAGCACGAAGTCACATTTAGTCGGAAGTCGGCAAGACTCTGCTGCAAACTTGTTTAATGGACTTCCTGAGACTGTGCGATTTTGTACAAATTTCTCAACCTTCAGAAAAGAAACTTATAGCAAGGGCAAGCGAAAGACTCACTAGATATTAACATTTTAGCTATAGTTTTTCTTCATTGTATATTAGAATAGTTTTAGTTTATATTTTAATGAAGTTTTTGTGTACTTGAATATATTTAATATTTCTTAGTGTTATTATTTGCTAGTACCATATAAAACTTGTATTCTAATTTTAATATTTATTGTTTAAATAGTGCAGATGTAAAGCTACCATGTTGAGAAGCTGCAAATAAACCGTTATTCTTTTTATTATTATTATTATTATTATCATTATTATTATTATTATTATTATTTATTACCTCATTTATTACCGAGCTCAAAATTCATTATTTTTATTTCATTTATCACTAGTAACCATAACCTCGTGCTGATCCTAGCAGTATGCAAGACGCGTGTCATATATGAAGTCAGTTAAGTGACATTGCTCTCCACTAGTTCTCGTAACTCAGTGGATAGAGCGCCTTCCCGGTGTTCGAGAGGTCATGGGTTCCAATCCTATCCGAGCTTTTTTTAGTCCCACTATTGTGTCATTGTTGATTGGTTCATCTTTCACAGTGATAATCTTGCACTCCATCTAGTCATGCTCATTCCTGTTCTTTCTAGCATTATCTATTTGTAAAATCTTATTGAAATGATAATACAACTTGACAAACAATCCCGCTAATCAGTTACTTCTCATGTTGCTGCATGCCCCAATTATCTCCTTCTGCCATTTCTTGCCTTCCTTTTAATGTGACAAGTTCCACCTATTCTTCTTATATTTTGACTCATTTCTTCCGCCAGTCAAAGTCAACGAATCCATTTAAGTTCGTTTTTGTTCTTTTCAGCAATTCTTCTTCGGTCTTTAGCGCCCATGTTTCTGCTCCGTAGCAATTTTTATAGAATTTTAAAGTTAATCATTTGGTGGCTAATATATTACTTAACTTTTTTTTTCATAAATCTAGGAGGTACTTACCAAGTTACTAGGATTCCCAGTTGCTGAATTCCGAGTAAGTGATAATATCGGCTGTTGTGGTTCTTAGAGATCCATTATATATATAGAGACTGACGATATGGGTCTTGTACCCCCTCAGAATGTGGTAATACTTTATTTTAAATGTTTTCCCTTGCAACCAATTCAGTGTTTGTTTTGTTTTAAACATCGACGTTCATTGAGGAATACTCATATTTTTACAACTCGCGAGCGCTGAACGTCAACGCGAGTTCGATCCGGAGGTTTTACAATTTTTAAAGGAAGTTGCTAAAGACTTCATAAAATTCACGACTTTTTTTATTGCAAGCATGTTTCGCCAGTACTACTGCCATCGTCTGTGCAACTAATTGCATATTGGTAAGTGACAAGAATATCATTGAAAAAAATATTATTCAGAAAAAAACAAAAGAAAACTAACAATAGAACTATAAGAACAGCTTAAGATGGTTTTCAGGTTCTGGATCCCGCTGCAACGGAATTTTCACTTAAAATAAAAGAGGCTATTCATATAAAACTTGAAAATCCCAGTCTGAATAGCCAAGTTAATCATGTCAATCTTAAGCTGTTATTATAGTTCTATTGTTAGTTTTCTTTTTTTTTCTGAATAATAATTTATTTTTTCAATGCAACGGATATTGTGTGATCCCTAAATCTCGTTATCCAAATGACCTATTGGGAAATTCTCTCTAGTAATTCCTATATACATACATTTGTTTATTTAGTACCTCATATTACAATTACAAAAATTATATAGAAGATATTAATTTACAGAAAATTAGGTTTAAGCTGCCTATAATAACCAGAGGGTTAAACGAGATAGGAAGATGTATTTTATCATATTAGCAAAGATGAATAGTTTTGTTTTTTATCTACCACAGTGAACTTTATTTGATCAGTTCTTAATTTCTAATTATCAATATTTTATTTTGTATAAGTAAGGAGAAATTAAAAACTGATAAGCAGCCTGGGGCGGAAATGAAATGCCTTGGGCTGCATTTAGACGATTTGGTTGTTTTGGGTCAATAAAAAAGCACGACCCATGATATGTTTTTTGTTTTTGTTGTTGAGATAGCATCAAAACTTGAAAAGTTTCGCCCAAGTTTTAATCCATTTCCATCCTTTCCATTCGTAGAAACAAATGACCGGAAACAGATTAAACATCATAATATAGTCTCAAATAAGAAAATTGAACTATTATTTTTGAAATTCAGTAAAGGGCAAGACGTATTTGGGATTTTAAAACATGTGCTGAAATAGCGTGAGGTAACCTCTTAACCAATGGTATATAGCAAAAGAACATTCGCCCGACCATTTAAGCATGTCTCTCATATAAGGAGGTCAGTAACTCTAGGCATTGTGTTTCTTAAGGCCGGTACATTGGTGAATTGTACCGACATTCCCCGATGGCTGTACCGGTTTTTCCCATCTCGAAAGTTCAAAATAATTCTAGGAATGTCCCCAGACCCCTCTAGATACTTGAGCATTTGGCGCTTGATGACCTTGTATCCACTCCAGGTGTACCTCCTTTCCCACTTAGTGTACTCCACTTCCCAAGCCTTAAGAAACACACTGCTAGGGATATTTACAGTTTACGGAATTAATGCTTGTATCAGGTATTTAACATTACGTTGTTTAAACAGCTTGAAATGGAAGAAGCTTGTACAACCGCTGACCCAAACGTACGACAAAGATTTTGTCAGGTAAAGTGTTATGTTGAGGACACATTAGGCAATTTTATACAGGAATTGCGGAAACGTTTCAGCCTATGAAATCTTCAAGGAAATGGGCATATTAATCGTTGATTAGTCTTTAAAAGATATATGGAAGTTGCGTCTGGGAGTATGTACAGTTTTAAACGGGTGAAACTGGTTCTGTGTATTTATTATTATGCCGGATTAAAATCTCGAACACGGAGAAGAAAACAAAGAGAACTTGAAAGCGAAATTGTCTCGATAAAGAGTACAATGTTTTCCCTATCAGACATTTCTGACTTTTCAACAAAACACGCAAGTAGAACAAAGCCTGTCCAAAAATGGAGAACCAATCAATTAGCTTTCATCTGCCTTATATGTGAATTTTACGATAATATTTTTGACGGAAGGTTTTACATGTGTGAAATCTATATTCAGTTTTCCAAAACACATCATATTTATAATGCGGTATATGAAAAAGATGCAAGAAATATCCGGAATCTAGCATCAAATTTACAAGATCGTACAAAGGTCGTCCCGCAATTCGGTTTTTGTGCTATTTTTTTTAGGACTTGTAAAACGACTTGAACTCTATAGAACGTTTTTTCTCCGTGTTAAAATGTGTCGAAAGGTTACAAGACAACTTGAAAGCAGATGATAAACATCTAATTAACAACTAGAATACGAACTCGCAATTTCTATCGATTGGCGAAAGAAATCGAGAGCTCGTTTTCTAATTGTTTCAGTAGTAATCTCTGCAGAAGTTACAAGAAGAAACTATAATATTTTGATAAACAATCATTGAATTTATTTAAACAACTAACGGTAATGCTTGATGATACACCAGCGACTATTCGTTGCCATTTTAGTTTTTTTCTGAGTTTGTGTTTTGAATATGAGAACGTTTAATTCCTCTTTCGAAACCTTTGAAAAGCGGAGAAGGGACGCCATATTGCATTTACTTGTTTGTTTCCCGCAGACACTGTCTATCACCTGTTAAATAGCAAGTACGGTAGCCAATCAGATTGCTGTATTTGGAAAAGAAGGTGGCAAGATCTCTACTAAGTAAGATAGCACATGTGTGCTAGTAGCGAAGCTACTAAAATGGTTAATTTAGTAGTGGGCAATACTACTTCAAATGAACCAGTAGCTTAAATTATAAACCTCAAGTATAGATATCTCATGCATGCTAGTAGCTAATTTGAACCATTAAAATAGGCATACTGGCCGCGTTGGTGACGGGCGTTACCCCTTCAGTCTATCATAAAATTAGTAAGCCATGGACAGCTGCTTCGGCGTTTTGGGCCTCATCAGCATGGCGTAGCTTACAAAAGTACTCAGACATTGTTTCTGCAATATATTATAAATGCGATATATAGCTAAATCCTTTCTGAGCCTGGTTTCTTCAGTGATAAGTGGATGAGAGTCTTTAACTCCCCTGGAAGTTCACACAAATATTCGAATTTCGGCAAACTGCAGGGATCAAACTGGGGACCTTGTGGTTGGAAAGCAGAGATCTTACCAACTGCGCCAGCCACGTCTGCCCGAAATGCGATATTGCAATCGTCATGTATAATTAGCTGGGCTTCTAAGAAAACGTTTTGTTTAATGAACATTAAAACTAGTCCCTTCTTCTGTTTTCATGTGTTTGAATTGTCAAGAATATACAGAAATAAATGTAAAACCATAGATTGTTTTGATTGTCGCATTTGTTGAGGAGACAACATATATTACACAGTCATAATGTACCTTTTCTTATTTTACAGAGGATTAGTGATTTCCAAGCAAACCTAACCTCAGTTTCTTCTCTGATGGATTTGAAATTGTCACCTCATACTCCTCGGCCCAGCATTTTAAAGATCATAGAGCCAACAGTAGCAGATGTCACGGCGTTATTGGATCGCGTGACTAACAAACTCTTGACGAGATATTGAAAAGCTCCAAACGTTGTTTGTAAACGGCGTGACCAAGGAATTTACTACCAGGCCGAGTTGTTGAAAGTTTTGTTTATTTTAAACCAGGGTTAAAAAATTAAAAACAAAATGTTTTCTCCAAGAAAAGGTTTACGATTCTTTTTAGTTAAGCCTTCCAAGTTTTCAGGAGTTAATGCCCCAATCAATCGAAGCCCTAATTTAAGCTAAATCCTTTACGAGCCTAGTGGCCCGTGGAGCCGGGGCTTATCTCCGGTTTCTGTAGTGTTAAGCCGATGAGAGTCTTTGACTCCCCCTGGACGGGACACTAATCCATCGCAGGTCAACTTGACAGACTTTGTCAAGTCCCCACCCTACCCCAATGAGGCCAGGATGTTTCACGGAAACGATCGTTTCCGGTTCCGTGCTGGCAAGATGACGGAACCGAAAAATGGTTTCCGATGGCGATATGAACAGATTCAGAAAGAAATACAATAATGGCTATTGCAAAGTGTTAAGACATTAAGTATAACCAAGAGAAGAGTGGAGTTGAGATACTTTTTAAATATACCGAATAACTAATTAAAGATATCAATTTCCAAAACCATAACGTAATGTTTGCTTACTCTAAATGTATTTATTATAGTCTAGCCTTAGTTTTTTATAGTCTTCTTTATATTCATCATCATAAAATGCATTTCCGACAGTTTCTTGTGAATCTGATGCACGGAACCAAAAACTGGTTTACGAGAATTTCTGAATCTCCAGGCCTGCCCAATGGGGGATGTAGGGGTTTCAAATGATTGGTATATAATGGAGCCGAAACCAAATGTACGAAATTTAGGTATCTTGCTGATGAACTGTTTTGCGTTTTATTTTTAGCAGCATTTTGTTTATGTCTGTACAAATTTCTATTATGTAAAATTTAAAAAAGTTTCCGGTATTTTTGTGTCATTTGGGGCAATATTAAATATAATAATAAATGGGAAACGGTGCTTCTGTGTTTTACTGTGTACATTCAACTAGAAACATTTTCACTTCAACCTCAATCTGAGCTTGTTCTTAAATTGTTCAGAGTCTCATTGTTCTTATAATTTTATTCTTATAAAAAAGCATGTATTAATATATTCAGTGAGATAATATATACCACAAGTGGTTTTAACCCATATATTCCAACAATGATTGCAATATTTTCCCGCGCGCTAAGGACTCACATAACAAGCCGCCCAAAATGTCACATGATACATCAGGTGGAAAATTTCCAACGGGAAAGGTGAACCATGCTCGAACAACGTAAAAATTGTTGCTTTTCAAACGTTCGGCAATTTCTTTTCTTTAATCGTTATAAGTTGTGGTAACATTTTCGTGTTAGAGCATACGAGTTTAACCATGCAAACTTACTATTTCCCTAACTTCAATAGTAATAAATGCGATGAAAGTGCAAGCATAAATAAGTAGACTCCAGTACGGAAGTTATTTCCAAATTTTATTTTTTGCTGCTATTTCCAAAGCTCACATTGAAATAAAAACTGCAGTTGTGTGGTTGGAGTGAGTCAGTGTCAACAAGTTCACTTACTTCGTAAACTTTGGCAACAACTTCTTTTGTCAGAGAACTGACATATTGTTCAAAATGTTTTAGTAGTCTAAAATTTATAAGCATATACTGGTATCCTGCCTTTTCCCTCTGGAATAAAAAGGAAATATGCAATGAATATAGATATTCATGCCAAAAAATTCAATTTATTTCAAATGACCTATTTTCCAATGCTGCACAGGTTTTGGTCACCGAATTACTTTTGGCATTATGAGAGACTGTTGAATATTAATGCAATGTGAAAGCATAATCTTCATAAAACTGATATATGGTACAGGTAAATGAAAGAATAGACCTTGTTTGAGTCAGTTAAAACTTAATAAAAGCACTATCTAAACGACACAGATGGGAAGAACAGGTCAAAATTAGTAAGTACTCTAGATCTTAAAAACTTGAATGAATATTTTAAAATCAAAATTTTATACGAAATTTTAAAAGAAAACGTGAAAGTTTGCTTGAAATCGAGGTTGGATGGGCATCAATGCCCGACCAACCTCGACTTCATGCAAACTTTCATAGATTTTTCTTATAATGACAGGATTTTTTTTTGTTTTTGAAACTCATCAGTGCAACAATTTTTAATACTTAGAGCCCCAATTTACTGCTTAAGCTCATTTTGAACTGCTCTTTCCATTTCCACATTTTAAATTTCACTACTATTAATTTTTAACTGCATGAGTCAAACAAGAGTGATAAAGGTCTATAATCCATTGCCCTAGCGTAATGTTAACCGAATTCAGCAAGTACATTGTTCGCGACAAGTACTAGGCGTTCAAAATCATGATTTTGGAAGATCTCGGTCATAACATCTGTTTTCCACTATACTTTTCCTGTGTTATGGTCGTCAGTCGAGTATATCCACAATTTTTCAAATATTTGTCGACGAGCTGGTATTTTTACAGAATGAATTGAGTGCCAACATATTGGCGACATGTATTAGCAATTTTAGCGTTGAACGTTCAAAAGTGCATTCTTTTCGTTTGTTTCCTCCGACCTCCGCCCTCTTGCCCCTGCAGTCTAGCCAGTTACGCGCACACCAATCTCCTTTCAAACTGGACGGTGGTTACTTCTCACAATCAACAGATTGTTTCTGCCCCCGAGGTCCAACCACCCACATTGCTTGTAAGAGTACAAGCATTCAGGTAAAATCATCATCACTAAAAGATAAAACGATCCAATTTATACCAAACACTTGCTCGACAGCATTTGCCTTACTTTTTCTTGTTGCATAAAATTATTTAGAACTGCTAAATTTTATTCAATCTCCAGAACGAAAGGTTTGCTGGTTCATGCACTGTGGGCAACTGTTGGCTGGCTATTGTTAAAGAACTGGAGGAGAGTTGATGGCATAATATAGATCTGTAGAGAGAGGAAGGTAAGCCTGCTGGCTGAAATCCAGTAGGATAAGAAAATATAAGGCTCTCTCGCCTACTGATCCAATAATTGGAAGTGCAAGTGACTAAAATTTAAATAGTTCATTCGCTTATATATGTCTATTAGGCCAAATAAAATAAATTCCCGGTTTCTCATCAGAATTTTTCTAAAAAGAAAGTGAGGCATGCGCTTTTTTTTTTTTTGTTAAGGTGATTTACCAGTGAGTAACAAGCATGTGTGGGAGAGTAAAATACCATTGCAAATTAAAAAAACAGCAACTCTTTCTTGATATTTACTTTATATATATACATATAATCATTCACTACCGAAAAAGATTTTATGAAACCAATGTTGATAATTGTAATTTTCTCTTAGTATTATTCTTTGTAAAAAAAAAAAAAATTGACGCGGCAGCTTTTTTGCAATGCGGGCGCTGATGTGAAACCGGGAATTTATTTCATTTGGCCTAATAACGATGTAAGTGAAGCAGTGTAGGCCTGTCACCCAACCATAACATTAACACGTCGTATAACACCAAAATGGCATTCCTGCTAGAATTGTTGTCAGTCGCTCGGACAGTTTTATCTGAACAACCATAACACCCAAAGATGCACAAATTTTAGACCAATGAACGCAAAAAATAAAGCCTTGCTCGGACAGTTATATATTTCAACAACTAAAACTGAAATAGGTAAAGTTCAAAGTAGAATTTTTTTGACGCAAAAAACAATATCCCCAAGTCAATGCAATGTTTTAAGGCGTTTTATACTAAACAAAGGACTAAAAACCCAAACCAAAAGTTCATGGGTCAAAATCCTGGCCATTTGCGACCGTGAATACCTTCTAACAGGGGGCCTTAAACAGCGACAACTCGAGCAAATCTTGCGAGTTCTGGCCGACCGCATCTGAGTTACAAAAGCTCCAGAGAGCTCAAACTTGCATTTTCCAAAGCGAAATTTATCCCTTTTTCTTCGCTAGGAAAGTCGTCAGTCTTCACGTGAAAGGTCCCAGACGCTAAATTCGACACTGAATACTGAACCAAAGACTGTGTGGCATTTTATGAAACAGCAATGGCGGACGAAAGCCCCGTTTTGTTATATAAATTCGAATTATAACTAAGTTCTAGACGTAATGACAATGGAGCCAGATGAAGTTCAACAACAAGACTTAGAAGTGAACGAAAGTGACATTTTGGAAATAATTGATGTTGATGATAACAATGTCGATGGTATTTAAGTCCATTTCTTCTCTTTATGCTTACCGAAAATGATATAAATTGTATAAAATGGCATTCAACTAATTTGCTTATTTTTCGGAAATAATTATTAGATATATGGAACAATATTGGAGCTACACAGTATATTGTAATGATCATTAACCTGAGTTGACTTGCAAAGATTTATACTCATCAAAAGTCCTGATTTCCTGCAGATGGCCTTGTACATGGAATGGACGATGTTAATATTGAAGAGGAAAATGAAGAGAATATGGAAAATGGAATCGGGGATGAGGAAATTGAATTAAGGGATGATGCACAAGTTACATTTTCTAAGCATACTGGTAAGAATTAGAAGTGGTTAGTCAAGGCTTTTTTAACCTCGACTTGTCTAACATATGCATTGTAGCTACTTAATGATATAATTTTGTTCAAAACTATACCCAGGTGCATGAATTAGTAATTTAATACTTTTCTTGAATACCCTTGAGCTATAACACTGCACCACACTTCCTCACACCACATCAACTTCAACTCAGATCACATCTACTACCCAACAACATGGACTAAGATCACATCTGCTACCCAACATTATGGACTCGGACCACATCAACTACCCGACAGCATTGACTTGGGCCACACCAACTACCCGACAACATGGACTTGGACCACATCAACTACCCAACAACATGGACTTGGACCACATCAACTACCCAACAACATGGACTTGGACCACATCAACTACCCAACATCATGGACTCAGATCACATCTACTTCCCAACAACATGGACTCACACCATATTTATTACCTAACAACATTGACTCGCACCACTGTACTACCCAAAAACATGGACTCAGACCAGCATACAGTAGATTTTCCCTCTGAAAACCATTTTAGGTGCTCACTATCATGTTATTCCTATTATTCCTAGGCCAACTAGCCTAGTTTAGCTTCTGTAGTTATTCTGGTTGGCATATACCTAATTTCTAGTTATAGTTTGTACTATTA
>JAOBAY020133875.1:0-15712 GCA_025331085.2 Zoanthus sociatus
GAGTTTTCCAGGGCCCTGGAAGAAAATTTCTAAATTCCAGGAGTTTTCCAGGAATTCCAGGAGTAGTGAGCACCATGATATTGTAGCATCCGTATTACCAAAAAAGCGCAAATGATTCAGAAACCCCTTGTAAGCTCAAAAATTAAATACTTTCAGGATTAAACTAATTTGAACGTATTAAATTGAATGCTAAAACGTTTTAAATGATATTGAATTACTAATTAAATATTTGAAATATCTAAAAGAGATTTTAAATGATAGAATACATATTTTAAAAAATAACTAAACAGCTGCACAACGATTGAACTGAATATAAAAGCGGTGTCGAATAAATAATTTGCAATATTAAATTGAATGCGATTCTGACGATTAAATTTAAAACGAAACTAAGATTAAATTAAATCAATTTCACAACAATAAGGCAGGCATATACAGTCTGGAAAACGAGTTGACTGAAAAAATAATGCAAACAGCAAAGGAGAGTTCCAGATATCAGTAGTTTGCATTGCCTCGCCTGCACAACTGCTCAAGAATGGGCGTCTCCGATCGATCATTCCATTGACATTTAAGCAGCTGGAGCCAAAACTACAAAACCAAAGAGCGATCGGAAATGTGTTTAGTTGCAAGAAGTTGGTCCAAAAGGTTGCTTTTGACAAGCACTCCTGTATATATGATGTTGGCTCCTAATACAGAGCCAACTGGCAACATCTGAAGCTATGAGCAGTAAAACACCGAATAAACTGACTTGTAGTTACGAAGCTGTATAAGTATTTTTAAAGAGTTTGAACTTTGATAATAATGTAATATTTTAATTATTTACTGCTAAAAAGAACAATGGAGATGTACATAATATTTTAGCAAATATTTTAAGCCGGGGCTATGATTTGTTCGCATCAATCAGCCAAGGTTCTCAAGGATAGAATGTAAAATATATAGAGAGTGAGCCACGCTCCTTTGTGACTTTCTAGGAGCTATAGGTTGCTAGAGTTGTAATATATTTCCTCGTGTAGAATATAATCTTTACAAAAATGTTTATCAAAAAAATTCTTTAATAGCAATAATAAAAACTTTCTCTGATGTAGGTATACTACAAACCTGAACAGCCTGAAGTTCACTCTTTAGCTGCTTTTGCAGTCTAGTGTACTCTTGTTTAAGGTTTTTTATCTGATTTTGTTTGGTAATGATCTCCTGCTCATCCAGTTTAAGTGTTTTCTTGAGTTCATTGCCCTGAAATATTAGGTCGAATATTAACCAAAACTTAAGCGAAAAACAAACAAGGAAAAGACGTTTAAAAGAAAAACATAAAGAAAAACGTAGAAAGGGCACACATAAGTATGTGAAGGAAGTTTTAATCAATAGTTTCACAATGGTTTGATTATTAAAATAAAACAACGTAAATAATTTTTTCACGAAATTTTAAAACTTCCACATTTTAGACCATTTGTGCATACAAGATGAATATCTCAAAATCTGATTTACATATTATAAATGTTTTCAGAAGAACAAACAAAGCAATTTACCCTACTCTTTACGACAGATGTGTTTGGGTTCTTGTAAGACTCTCCATAGAAGGTTCAGAAACTAGGCTCGCAGTTTAACCCACTAATCTTACATGACGCATAGTTGTAACCATATAAAAATATTAGAGCAAAGGAATGCAATAGTTCAGTTACTTTAGAACCCTGAGTACTGGTCTGGCCGAGTATCAAACCAGAACCTCCTACACTGTATACTGATGCCTTACCTACTAGGTTTACAAAGTGGCGGTTTTTTCCTACTGCAAACAACCATTTCGACCGAAAATCAAGTACCAAAACATCTTACTCTGTGACAGGGTTTACACAGAGTGAGGAATGAAATTAAATGACTTTTCCATGTTTTTTTCATGACCAAATGCCATTTTCCATGACCAAGATATAACGAGAAATTAAAGAACCCGTTCCAACATAACAGCCTACTCGCACTTGAATCCAACTTTAAATGTGAATGACACTTTCTGAACACTGAAAGACATTGTAACGTGATTGAACGTAGAGCAGAAAAAACTCAAATTTGCAATTTCATCGCATAATTCATTTTTTGATAATTCATGTATGCAGAGCATAATGCAATGTGTGTGCTACAACGGAGTTTTCTTGGCACATTTGCGGTCATTTACATATAAAATTTAATCACCGTAAACCATAGCTTCAGAAAAAGAAAATTCCATAACTATTTTATGACTTTGGTCGACTTGTCATTTTCCTAAAATTCCATAACTTTTCCAGGCCTGGAAATTGCATTTTCAAAAATTCCATGACTTTTCATGACCGTGTGACCGTGTGATTATTATAACATGAATGAGACCTTTCCAATCTTTCAAATCCTTACTACCGTTCTAATGGTGCAGAATTGAATCTTTACGATCTTCATAACAGTCGACAATTTTTTGATGATACACTGCTATAACTCCATGGCAGTGACTGAGAACTTACGTATTCAGTACATTTTGAGTGCTCGGCTTTGCCACTAGAAATCATTCTTGACATGGTGGCCATTTCTTTTCCATATTCAGCCTTAAACTGGTTAGCTTCCTTTGTGACGGTGTCCTTGCTGTTCTGTAAAAGCAGCCTAAATCATTAAAAAAAATCTTTTAGTTGTTTAGCTATTTCAATATTGATCACATTAAAGATATTAAACGTACTCAATGAACAAACATAAATACAGATACCCCTACAAATTAAGTATGCACTTACTCAAGAGTGATGCTGACACTATTCAATATTTGGTTTAAAGACACCAGAGTTCCACAAGTTGTGAAGCCATATTCTGCCAGCTTAAATAATTCAATCGTTTGACAAGTTGTTTAGATTGCTCTAATCTTATAGCCACAGACTACTGCAAAGGTACAAATAAATAAATACAAATACAAATATATACAAGGTTCTTCCCTCGGGAGGGCTTTTCAGAACCTGTTTACAAATATATACAGGATCAGACAGTTGAGGGTCTTAGAGAGTCCGCAGCATCAGCTCACATATATTAATAACCGTAAATGCCCTTATACGAGAAGACGCGAAACTCTAACCATTTGCAGATGTTAGAGGAAAGGCAGCACTTTCTCCTCAATTATTTTAAGACCCTGAATGTTGTCCGGCCGGGAATCGAACCCAAGCCCCCCGCACGACAGACTGGTACCTTACCAATTAGGCTAACCAGGCGGCGGTTTTGAATGGTCTTGGTGTTTATAACGAACCATTCCCCACACATTTTTTAACTAAATACTATTTGGCTTGGCTTTTTGTATGCCTTGTTGTTATGTTTGGCATGAGGGGTACTGCATTAGATGTTTCAACAGAAAATGTTTCCAGTAAGTGAATATCACACAAATGTTTTAGAATCATCTAGCCTAGCAAAACATTTTATTTCACGTTACGACATTGAATGCTGGGCAATTTGGAGTTTTGCAAATAAGAATACTAAATTAATATGAGCCTGATACTACCCTGGTATATCATAAATATCCAAGGCAAAGAAAAAAAATACCTTTCTTGTTTCTCAGTTACTAATTCTGTTTTTGACTCTTCAATTTTTTTGTTCAAAACATCCACTTCGGCCCTGGTGATTAACAACAAAACTCCTAAAATCAGGCTGAAATGTTTACACTTTTTATTCTAAACATTTACACAGTGTACGTAACATCAATCATTGTACATATTGTCATGCCTGTAATTTAACAGCGTTACAAACTCACTACCTATGTAACAAGCTTGTATTCCCCTGAGCTGGGTTGTTCAAAGGTGGGTTTGATTTAACCTATAGTTAAGCAAAAGTTACAGCAGCAATTGTTTCTCTCGGGAGAAGATTACCGTTCTTACAAAATACTGTTCCGATATTACTCGGAAAACCTTGTTAATTCCCAATTTATAGATCAATTTGTTTCTTTAAGGTTGGAAACAAAACCATGGGTTAGCGCTGATCGCCTTTTGAACAACTGGGCCCTGGATGAAAAGGAAATGAACTAAAAAAAAAACAACTAACGTGTCAAATTTGGTGTTTTAACCAAAGCGCACAGTTCACCCAATTGATATCCTTAATGTAGTAAACTCGGTTATCTTCAACTTGGTGGCTAAACACGCAATATGACTAGTTCACTGTTTTGGGCTTATTGAGATTTTTTGGCTATAGTTAGGCACTAGCAAATGCCTATTGTGAAGTAAGGGTAGGAGGAGGGGGGGGGGGGGTACAGATGCCGGTGTCTTACAGATTTTAGCAATATATCAAAAGGAAGAAATATGAATACGGCACAGGATACTTACTGATGACTGAGTGCCAAAGCTTCAATATCTTGTTCCATTTCCAAATTCTCTCCCTGCAATCTTCCACACTCTTGGTTTTGTTCTGCTAACTCCATTTTGGCTCTGGCCAGCCTACAAGAACAAAAGATGCCAATATATGTATATTTGTGACAAATGTTCAACTGGATATTGTTCCCAGTAGCGCAACTCAGATAAGAGATACGACCGAATTAGTTATATAACTTGATCTATGATATGGCTAAATTAGTGATGTGACTGGATGAGTGATATGACCAGACCAGTGATATAACCAAATCAGTGATATGACCAGATCAGTGATATGACCAGACCAGTGATATGATCAGATTAGTGATATGACCAGATCAGTGATATGACCAGATAAAAGATATAACTGCTTACTGATCAGTGATATTACCCAATAAGATTTATGACGGGATTAGCGATATGACTAGATCATATAACCTGATAAGAGATATTGTAGAATCAGTGATTTGACAGGATCATAAAATAATGAATACTGATGACAAAGGGATTATAACAGAGGATGCTGATAAATGAAAGATGCTGATAATAGAGGGATTATGATAACAAAAGAAGCTGATAATAAAGGGATTATGATAATAGAAGATGTTAATAAAAGAGATTACGATAACAGATGATACTAATAATTGAGGGATTATGATAAAAGGGCATGCTGATATTAAAGGGATTACGATAACAAAAGATGCTAATAATAGAGGGATAATGAAAAAAGAAGATGCTGATAATAAAAGGATTATGATAACGAGGGATGCTGATAATAAAAGAATTATGATAACAGAGGTTACTGATACTAGAGAGAGCCTGAAAACTGAGCATGGCTGAATAAACAAGACTGTATCTGAGAATTGAACAAATCAACTTAACAATCCTTTTACAAGTCTTGTTACAAATATCTTTATTTATCTCTCAAGAGAGAATCTCTCTGAAGACCGCGTGAAATCATAAAAATTTGGCACATGCTCGAAAAATTGATTTCCTTTATCTTTGACTCAAAGAATCCCCATGATAAGTTAACAAAAGTGGCAATTTCTTTTTGTTCCGATCTGTATTTGTTTTTCATGAATTTTTCAAAAACTGTACAAGATGCCAACCGTTACAAAATGGCGGACACTTAGCGTGCCGAATAACAACACAAGAACTTTGCTCCTGAAAAGCTCCGAAAAGCAAGTTCGTTTTTTGTGTGGGATATATTGACAGATTATCTAAGCCGAAAATCAGAATTTTTTGTTACATTTTGAATTCTCGGCGTGTATTTAAAAATCACCAAAATTTTATTCTTTTAAAATTCAATTTTGGAGCATTCTTTCAAGACACGTTTTACCTACGCGTTTATAAATCCGAATCACTTGAGATTAAGGTTATATTTAGTGGAAATGATATTCTTTTTAAGGAAATAAAAATTAGTTTGGGGCTTTTAATTACTACACGAAAAATGGACACTCTATTTCGGGAAAATCACAACCTCAAGATGTAAACAACTGCAAATAAGCGAATCAAGTCTCTGCTGTCGAACTCGAAATTCAAAGCAAATCTTAGCGCTTAGCGTATTGTTAATGAAAAATCAATATCGTACCCTCAGCTCATAAATCCAGTGGATGTTTGGGGTTTTATCTCTATTTCCTCAATCTGTTATAATCACTTCGGCAATGTTTTACTAATCACACAGTAAACAAAGTTAACGTACGGTCAATCATGCCTATAGTCCCCCAAAAAGACATGACAGACCTATGGGTCTTTTTGGGGCCATCTGGCAGATGATAGGGTTTTCCATTTTACTTTGAGTCTCGACGGGGGAAGTTGGGCACTTTTTCCCATGGAATGGTCCCATCCAAATAACCCTGACCCAAGTTCAGATAAATGTTTGGACTACCTTCATGCCCCAGTAGTTTGGGTGCTAGTCAATATGTTGGTTCTAAAATTGACTGAATTTTATCGAAGTTGAGTTGGGTTGATTATTGCAGTGATAGCATAGTGATAACGCTTAGTCTATGGAGAACCGGGGCCCGGGTTCGAATCCTGTCAAATTCTTAGGTTTTTTTATCTTTTTTTTTTAGTTGTAAAATGTAATTTAGATGATGTCTAATTACATATGAAAAAGTTCACTAGATTCATTACAATTATTAACGGACGATTAATAAAAAGTATTTCTTTGTATTTATCCATTTGTAGCTCTGAGGTACTACTGGCAAGTGCTACAAGATGTCTGATGATTAGTGTACAGTTCGCACTTCTACAGGCCAAAGCCTCAAATAGGAGCCCCTCCCAGGGGGTGATATACTTAAAGGAAAAAAATGCCACCCACCGGATTTCCGTGCGCCAACACCGTGCACATAAAACTGAATAGTTCGATCGGTTTCAAATAGCTACACCCGGTCAAGTTTAATATCCCGGCCCAAACTGATTTAAAACAGAAAAAAGGAAAAAAGAGAAAGGTAGAAGATATAGAAAGAGAGAGACAGACTGACAGACAGACAGCATTTAAAATATAATTAATCCTACGAGATACTTGTCTCTTGTACTTTTTCAGTCTAGCTATGGCTTAAATTTTAGTATAAGTAACAGCAGATAAAACACTATGAATCTGATGGCAGCTGATGGCAGACACAGCTTAAGCAAAGTGACTCAGTTCTTTAGAACTGAGACAGAAAAGTTATGTAACTTTGATGTCGCAACCATATCACAGAGATTGTACACATAAGAGATGGGGTGTTTAAGCTACAGTTCTTGTACGGCCACATTAGTGAGTTCTTCAATGCTCGCTTCAGCTGCAGCACGCTGGAAGTTGTCCTCTGCCATCTCTTCTACCTACTTGTAGTGTATTTTCTTCGCTCAAAGATGAGAAAAGAAGCCAGCAATTTGGCTTGCAGAAAGAAAATCATTGCTTGTATACAGGTACAACCCTCCTCGGGACAGGAAAGGACTGCTTCTTGTGTGCTTGTGAAGTTACTGTCAGAGTGAGTATCTTGGTCCACTTGATCATCAAAAGCTCTATCGCGAGGTACATATTGTGTGGTTCGTCTTGGTTTGATGAAGAAAACGCTCTAGAATGTGTAAGTGTGGCTGTAAGAGTGGAGAGCTCTGAAGTTATTTCTTTCTCTTGTTTCCAGACCCTTTGAGTGTAATCGGGTGTATATAATATTTAAAGGAGAACTGAACCCTAAAGTTGACTTTTCATCGTTTGAAAATTTAGGCACAGTAAAACAATCATATGAAGTGTTTTTTAAGTTGTTAGCCGAGTAGTTCAGAAAAGTTTGATGTTTTGCAACGAATAAACAAAATTTGATCGACGGCTCAATATCTTATGTCAGCAGTTGTTTATAACGTAGGTTACAATATTAGGATGATTAAAACGAGGAAAAGCCATGGTTAATGTCCGGCATTTGGCTGGTATTAAAGAAAAAAAACTTTGCAAGACCTAGATTGCCCAAAGGATTTCAAAATTTCAAAGCAAACTGTCATATTTATGCTGTGAATATCGTAACCTACGTCATACCACACCGCTGACAAGCTCATTTGCGACCGAGGTATCAAACCTTTTCTTGAGAGTTTTCTTCTTTTCTATATTGAATTTCTCAATGTTATTTGACTAATTTGAAAGAAAAAAACTTCACAGAGTTAATCTACTAAAGAGATAGATTCAAATAAAAATGATTAGTTTTAGCATTTAGTTCTCCTTTAACAATTATTTCAAGAGCGCGCGTTGGATATGAGATGGTAAACAATCATCTCATACCCAACAAGCGCGAATGGGATAATTGTTTTATTAAATTTCTTCAACTTTTCAAACCCTTCGATACCATGAGAACAGCTTGGCAACACTTTACCCAGTTAGTTTCCATATATGGTTATTCGGTATATGAGCTAATAACCGAGATTAAGTGAACCAATCAGAACGCTAGAAATGCAATATTCGAGGCTGAAAATTTAATAAATAGGGTTAGGCTACCTCCCGGACTATCTTTTGCCCGCCAGATAGGGTTAACCCGCCGGCTAGGGTAACCAGCCTTCCTTTGGAAACAGGCCCTAAATTTGGGAGAACTTGAATGAAAAGTTAAATGAAAGTTCGTTGAGCCAATCTGTACACACAACAAATAAAGTTCTTACAATTATAGTAGCCATGCCTATAGATAGTGTACTAATTAAAAAAGCGCATTATTTCTTTAAGTTCCGTGTCAACGTAAGGGAACTAAAGCATGTTGTTTTTTTCACAGTAAAAAGAATGTTGTAAAATTTTAATTTAATTATCGCACTCGAAACTAAAGCCACGCTTGTTAAAACACTGCTTTTTCTTCCGATCGCAACAAGACTTTGAAATTTCAGCATGTCGATTTTCCTCTCTCATAAAGTAGCCAAACTGTAAACTTACCAGAGCCAACAGGAATAAATATCCCCGTACGTTTATGAATGGTCTTTGAAAACGCCTATTAATTGATTCCACGGTCAGCCTTACGCAGTTTTCCATGGGTATAACTGGATAATCTTTCTGGCACGAGGCACCCAATGCCTAAATATAAGCGATGAGCAGGACATATAGTGATCCTGAAAATATCAGGGGCAGTGAGAATTGATGCCAGCTTAAAGATTAAGTCAGTCCCGGACTCGACATCAGTTATGCCTGCAGACTGAGCGAGTGAGAAAATAATTTTTTCAACATGAAAATTAACGGGAGTATAAGAGCTTCATCCCCAACTAGTCTCTGGCATTTGCTTTAAATATTGTAGATCGAAAGCAGTGGTACTATTTCAAAACAAAATTAAACAATTTGCTTATCCGCAAAACATAACACTAATCAAAGTTCCATTTTCGTGGACCACCAAAGAAGTGTTGAAATGTCAATGCGTGACGTACAAACAATAAACGTTCAAACACGAAATTCCGGTAATTTTGCGCGTTTCGGCAATGAAGATGTTTAGAATTTACTTGTTTACAAGCTCTCTTGTACGTTATAGAAGGATGGGAGTTAAGAAATGCGAGACTGTCAAGATGTTTCTTCAAAGCTATTCAGGTATTGTCCAGTTTGGTTATTTGCTCGGTAAACACTGTTAATCGGAAGATTCAGAAGATGACTATTTTGAGAATAAACTAG
Source organism: Zoanthus sociatus (assembly GCA_025331085.2). Classification (NCBI taxonomy): domain Eukaryota; kingdom Metazoa; phylum Cnidaria; class Anthozoa; order Zoantharia; family Zoanthidae; genus Zoanthus; species Zoanthus sociatus. Next base: position 9,427 of record JAOBAY020133875.1, read on the forward strand.
GGACAAAACCCCATCTACAGCCACTGGATTTATAAAGTGAGCTTATTTATAACATCAGAATGTTTGTTTGTTTAATAGGATGCTAAACACTAGATTTTTTAGAAATTTTGGGTTGGACGGCAGAGATTCTTATTCGAATATTAGCAGTTGTTGACACCTCGAGGTAGTGATTTTCCCAAAATACAGAGTCCATTTGTTGTGCAGTAATTAAAAGCCCCAAACTAATCTTAATATCATTGAAAAGAAGAACATTTCCACTAATCACAATCTTAATCTCAAGTGACTCGGAGTTATACCGCATAGGTAAACGTGCAGTGCATAGACTGTGTCGAATGTGTATCGAAAAACCCCAGACAGTACTATTTCTTGTGAGACTATGTGAAAAGGTCGAGCCTGGGATTCTGGGTTTCCACAGTTGCAACTGTGCAATTACATAGAATTTATGAATTTATGAATAGTCCTAGAGACTAAAACTTATATTGGTTTTCTAGCATTTTAAAAGAAAATGAAAACTCACTTTCTTTCAGCATCGCCGACCAATTCTTTATCACTTTTTTCAGCTACCTCAGCAACTTTAAGTTCTTCAAAAGACAAAAAACATAAGCCTAAAAAATATCTTGAATATGTTTAACTGCCATTCTTTAATTGTCTGTTTGTCTATCTATCCACTTATCCAACCACCCACCCACCCATCCATCCACCCACCCATCCATCCACCCATCTACCGATATCTATCTACCACTTGCCTGTCTGTCTCTCTATCCACTTATCCAACCATCCAACCATCCACCTACCTATATCTATTTGCCCCATGTCTGTCTGTCAATCTATTACGTTATACATAGATAGATATATACATATATATACACTATATACAACCACTGCTTCAAATTTACCAAAAGACAAGCTGACCATTAATAGAGTTTAAGGTGTGATCATTCAAAAATACGTTGTAAAGTACGTAATACCACAAAAGGAATAAAAAATGAAACTTAAAAGAAGGAATAAAAAAGATAATGAAATTTTAACATAAATAAAACTGTTAACACAAAATTTAATGAAAATATGCAAAGGCGAAATATGTTTCAGAATTATTTATCGTCTACTTATCTAAGGTAAAGATTACTATAAGTAAGACGGGAAAAAAGTCTGGAGGGAAATATGGTGATTTTGTACAAATTTCTTTAACGTGTTAGCATAGCAGTCATAAATATCCTACATTCATTGCACTTTGTGGTACATTACATTAACTTTTATTGTTTTTCTCATCTTAGAAAAGTGTTGCTGTTTCATTAGTACGTCCAATCAGAAGTTGTGTTCACGTTTTAGTGAAAAATAACGTGGGCGTCGCTGATTGGCTTAGTCATGAAACCGAACGATGTTTACTTCACTGCTATGCTGTCAATAAATCTCACTACTCACAAAAAAATGAATGGCCAAATCCCAGCAACTTTATACTTTTCCGCAATGTGAGTTTTGACTAGAATTGTCGGTCTACCGTGCCATAACTTATATTTCCTAAATCTGTGCCGGACAAATGGTTCGCAAAAGAAATCAGTTAATGAAAACAAAGAATCTGTTTTATAAACAGAAGAAAGAGTTACCTTTTTCAAGAATCAGTTTTTCCCTGCTCAGCTTGGCATTTTCTTTCTCAGCAGCACCTATACTTTTTTCATACTGGTTTGAATAAAATAAAAGCACTGAAATTCATTCTGTCACTGGCACCTTTTATAGTAGTACATACTAACAACGGTATAATAAAAAAAAAGGTCAATAAACAAGTTCTGTTTAGTTCGCCTCAATAACAATCAATATTAAAAACAAAGTCTCAGAGCAGGTTCTTAAATCGAAAGTTAAAACAGGGACAAGTACCCTCTCAATAATTCTGTGAATTAGCTCTATAAAATTTTACTCATTCATCATGCAGAAGTTGAGCTTCTAATATTTATTACGCACTTCACCTTATAAAATTCATGAACATTTTTACGGTTATTTACTTTATGACCATTTCCAGCGATTCTCAAAGCTCAAACTTTCAAAACTCTTTAATCTATTTAAAACGTTTTCTATGGTACCTGTAACTAGTTGTCAAACAAAGGAAGTAGGAATAAATAAATAAATAGATAAATAAATAAATGAATAAATAAATAAATAAATAAATAAATAAGATTAAACACAATTATTAACAAGAAAGCTAAGTTTTCCTACTACCCTTATCATATAAAGAAAGTTAAGAACACCAGAAAATATATATATCACTTTGTCACCGGTGCCTTCAGGTTTACATAAGATTACAGCGCATGTGTCATATCAGTACAATAACTATCAACAGCTATCCTCTCAGCTCTTGACAGTTTTGAAGTGTTTTCAAGCATTTGATTGCCTATCGATAAATGGTGATGGCGTCCATTGGAAGTTCTATCTTGTGAGTCTGCGAAAAAAGCTTTTATCAGCACCTAATTCTAAAATTGAAGAGAAGTCAAAAGACAGATAGTCCCCTTCACAGCCGCTGCCTGAGTCGTCACGCAAGGCTTTTCTCCTCAGGAACGGCTGCTTAACCGAGCGCAGCATTCCTTTCCCGTTGTTTGAGCAATGTTGTTAATCTTTATGACCATCAATCAGCAATCACTAGACGTAACTTCGGCACTACTTGACAGTTGGGAATGTCTGCGTACGGTATTGTTTGGCGATGAATAGCCTGTGTACAGCCACTCTCCTTTCCTTTCGAAAAGGGATACGTATGTGCTTTGGCGCCGTTAATCTTGTTCTTGGTCACGTGTTTTCCCCGGAATGTCGGGGAAGAAGTCTTATTGGCTGAAGGTTTGCGCCTTGCATTTGGTGGGTTTACCAATGTTTGTCAAGTTTTTATAGCGTGGGAAAATGAAATCAAATTGCTTTTTGCGCCGCATTATCCTAGAAAAAAAGGTGATATAAATCTTGTGGAGGAAAAATCATTCAACGCAAGGAACGAGATATTAGACATTGATAGCCAGTTTGATGTAAACTCGTCGCATATTTGTAGAGATTGTTTAGTTGAAAAAGCGGAGAACACTTGTCAACAATCTAGAAGAAATTAACAAAACGTTGCGTTATACAATTGAACTCGAAAGGCGAATTGATGAGAAAGTCGATAAACCTTGTGCAAGAAATCTGTTCGGAAGCAATTCTCCGCCCTGTAAAACAATTACTCTGTAGGGTATATAAATTTCCACAGCCAAAAGCGACTTCAATTTCAAAAATATCATCTGAAAGTTATAATTCAACCTTTAAGAGAACATAAAGTTACGGCGGTTCGTGAATTTGAAAAGCAAACAACTGTGCAAGTAAAAATCGACTGGCCGAGTAGAACGAAGTTTAATACTCTTGATGAAGGCCTTGCATCCTTGGGAAAAATGCTATGTCGTGGAACATACTTGCAAATTGCTAAGGCAGTGTGGAAACATTCATTAGTTAAAAAAACTTACAATAACTGTGCTTACAGGAGACTGATCGCGAGTGCACAGCGCTTTGTTCCCTTAAAGAACCCAGTTGTCTCGGTTCTCCTTCCAAAAAAAAATGTAGAAGAGTTTTTCTTTGAAAAACTTAACAGGGAACACGAGAAAAAGTCAACGTTTTTTAGTGCAGTTCTGTCGGCAGCTAACTTTCAAAAGTACAAGCGCGAAGATAGTTTCTGGAAAACAGCTTTTTTCTCAATGAAACTTGAGCTGCCCTTTCCGTGGTTACTGTCGTATAAAATTATGCAAATTTATTTCTGAACAAGACTAACGGCGCCAAAGCACAGACGTCTCACTTTTCGAAAGGAAAGGAAGGGAAAGCGGCTGTACACAGGCTACTTGTTGGCAGTGGTTAAGAATATGAAACAAGTTTAAGGATTTTTCAGGTCAAAGTTTGAGTTTTTGATCCACAAACTTCCGTAAACTGCACATATCCTCGAAAAATATACAACATAGATCTCCACCATAAAATACGTTTCTGAGAAATCTGTGTTAATGAGTTTCATTGGCGGTCCATTTGCTAATCTTATACAAACTTTTATTTGTTTGACGTGACTAAAGGCGATCAGCATGCCGTCGGGCCACGCTGCTACCACTGCCGTAGTCACGTGAATATCATGAACATTACCACTACTGCTATAATATCATTTTTGATTCCCCATTCCCCAATACCATAAATACTACCACTACTAAAATTACCACTATCTACCCCAATACCATAAACACTACCACCACTAAAATTACCACTATCTACCACAATACCATAAACACTAACACCACTAAAATTACCACTATCTACCACAATACCATAAACACTACCACCACTAAAATTACCACTATCTACCACAATACCATAAACACTACCACCACTAAAATTACCACTATCTACCCCAATACCATAAACACTACCACCACTAAAATTACCACTATCTAACACAATACCATAAACACTAACACCACTAAAATTGCCACTATCTACCACAATACCATAAATACTAACACCTAAAATTACCACTATCTACCACAATACCATAAACACTAACACTTAAAATTACCACTATCTACCACAATACCATAAACACTACCACTACTAAAATTACCGCCATAACAGTGACACAATCACAAACTCTACCACTTCCACTGACATTATCATTTCAATTACTCTAGCAACTTTACTGCTACACTGCTTATTTCAGCTATGCAGCTGATAATGCAAATACAAGTTATGACCTACCAGGGCATGGAGAGTCGTTGCAATCAACAATCTCTATATTTGAGCCAGAGCATGTTCGTCCCCCATTTGACGGCGTGGGGTTTGTACAAGATCTCGTCCGAAACTGTGTTCCGCCTCCGCAGGATTTGGTGCACTGACTAAAGTCCGAGTAATCAGTCCATCCGCCATTAATGGGAACTAGTATATCAGCAGCAACAAGTTAGATCTAAAATCATTCAAATTCCAAACTAATAGAAATTTTGTAAATTGGTTAGAAAGTAATATAAAAAGAAATTAGTCTGTTTTGAACAAAATTATGACAGGAAAGACTGTAAAGGCCCGTTCAAACGGGTCACATGAGTCATGTTTCTCAAATATTATCCAACATTATTTGGTGCTGTTGGACAGATTTTGACGGTGTTGAATAGACTATGGATGCGTTGTATGTAACAGCCATCAAACATGTTTCAACCAAATGGCGTGATGCTGCATGATTACGCCATGTGATGATGTCATTTGGATCGCGTAAGCGAAAATGTTAGATCAGGTTGAATGAAAAATTTGGATGGAATAAAACTTCATCCAACATTATCCAACACCATCCAGCACCATTCAACAAGTTTGATTGTTCTATTGTTTTGTTCAAACGCATAAAACATTCTTTGTCCAACATTAATGGATAATGAACAAAGAACAAACTTGTTTGATCCGTTTCTACACGCCTTAACAGAGATTGAGTGAAATTACAAGCTTTCCCCAGTGATATTAGTTCTAAGAGGTCTAATGAGTTCATTTGTGTTTACAGCAAAAACTCTCTTATGACTTCAATTGTTGAGCTGGTCGATTATTATCATTGATTAACAATGTTTTCGAGTAGGGAGCATTGAAAGGACATACATGCATGTTTGTTTTGGAAAAAAAACAGATAAACAACCTAATAAAGAGATAAATAAATTCTGGTGGATGCATGCATTTGTAAGTTCATATAATTGAATACATATGGCAAATCGTTTATTGATGAACAAACAAAAAACAGATACATGATACAAATAGATCTATGGAGATAATAGCTCAAAAAACTGGTTACTATTAATAATGAATGAATGATAAATAAATGAAGAACTAAATGAATAAATAACTGAGACTTTAAATGAATGAATGAATCAATGCATGCAATATTACATATATTACATAGGATGTTGGTGTATCTGTTGTAGTTCATTTTATTCTTCGGTACAGTTTGTTCTTGTACTGGCTCAAATTTTTCTGCACTAGTTCAAAATGGTTTGTACTGGTTCAAAAGTTTCTGTACTAGTTCTTTGGGACGATTTGTTCTCGTACTGGTTGAAAATATTTTGTACTGGTTTAAACGTTATTATTCATATTTTAATATATAGGCAGAAAACAGTTATAGTGCCTTTTCAAAATTCGAGTCGCTTCGTGGCGTAGTGGTAACGGTGGTGGACTGCAGAGCAGAAGGTCACGGGTTCAATCCTAGCTAGTGGCAGCAAAAAAAGATAAAGGTAATAGTAAGAGTTATTAGTTAGTTGTAGATAGAAGAGAAAATCAGGATAGTGCA
>JAOBAY020133940.1:0-26121 GCA_025331085.2 Zoanthus sociatus
TTAAGAAGGAGTTATTTTTGTCAAGTAAATCCAGTGGTCTAAATGCAATAATTTTGGCCCCAGAATGCAGGAAATCGTATCTCTGCAGACATAAAATGTAAAAATTTTCCGGGGGGGCATGCCCCCGGATCCCCCTAGAGGTTCAGCCCTTCGGGCCTCACGCTCGCCCCTAGCGGGCCTTGACTGTAGCCGCCTGTTAACATTTTTTGGCCGCCTGTTCAAAAATCTACTGAGAACCCTGCTTACAAAATAAAACTTGGAAAGTCCTTTCCATTTTATCAGTTAAAACATGGTATTACAATAAAAACTGGAAGCATTAAAAATCGTCGTGACTGTTTTGAATTGTTTCCATTTTAAAAATCTTTTATTGGAAGACCCATGCATTTTTGAAACACTAATTTTAAGCAAGTCAACGTTATTTTGTAGATATTAAATATGATATTTTTTAAATATGATGTTTAGGAGTGTGATAAATCACTCGCCTCAATGCATTTACATGTGTGCCGAGGTGTGGATGTGCAATCACACGCCTCTCAGGGAAAGGCTTGCCTTGTAACACAAATTATTATATAATTATACAATTGTGTTTTACATGCGTGCTTTTAATGACACAGTCACTGAATAGGGCACAATGGCCTTGCGGGTCAGAGAGACTAAGCCTGTACTGAAATCCTTTAAAAAAGGAGTGCGCCTGAAAGTTAGCAGCTGTGGACAGCTGTTTCTGCTGTCTAATTGGGGCTCGTCAGCTTGGCACAGCTAACTAACCAGCTCAGATTCCCACAGAAAATACAAAGAAAAGTAGAAGCGTAATGCTTGTGGGATGTGGCTGAACTAATAAATATAACTGTGTTGCTTTTGTGTGCCTGTAAAGACACAGCCACTAAAAAAACAGGATACACTACATAGGTAATTTTATGCTGTAGCAGTATATAAAAAGAAAAATATGGAAGGACTACAATTGGCTAGTTGAAATGAGCCAATTAGCATTTGGTTTTGATTTTTTAAAACTCTGAACCATGCTTCTGCACTCCAAAAACCTGGTTACTAAATCAAAATGGTGACTGATTCAATTTCAACCATGTATAAAGTGGCATGTTTTGAAAGGTTTTAGTTTCATTGTATGATGTAAAAAAGCTGCTTATATTTTCACAGTTTTAAAATAAAGTAAAAAAAAGTGATTAATTTTATGCTTGAATTTCACAAAATTACCCAAAAAAAACAAATTTCACAAATTATGTTATTTTAAGACAATTTCACGAAATTGTGTAATTGTGAAATTCCAGAATCCCTAACATATAAACAGGATTGTAGCTAAGAAATAGCACTGCCATTTTAGGTAGCAGTAAGGCCAGCTAAAGAAGGTGCAAAGTGCATGGGGCAGATACAGTATACTAAAGGAACAGGTTGTGAATTTCATTCCTAATCTCTTGCCTGTGTTCAAGGTGGCACCCACTCTTGCAATTGATTTCCAAATTGAACTTGAAGTCTGATCATTAATCTGCTTTTAATTTTACAGGAAAACATCCAGTCATTGAGGTCATGGCATTTAACATTAACTGACATAGAGCTGATTGAAGGAGATGCAACCAGCTTAGCATTTCTGCACTCAGAGGTCGACACAATTATCTGCGATATTCCATTTGGAAAAAAGTTTGGTCGTAAAGAAGAAGCACTTGTTGTGTATCCAAGGTTATTTGTGTCATGGGATAATGTGCTAACCCCAGGAGGAAAAGTTGTGGTGTTATGTAGTCGAGATTCAGTATATCTTGTGAAGAAATGTTTTGCTGAACTACTAACAGGTAGGACAAAACCCCTCCAGATTACTGGGACAGATAAAACCCTCCTCTTAAACAAGCAGGATGAAAAACCATTTGAGGAGAACAAATGTGACGTTCAAGATAATAACAAACATTTTCCCAAGCAAGTCCCTAAATGGAGAGAGATAACTGTTGAATACGTTAGTTTAGGAGTAACCCAGGCTTGTATTTGTGTTTTTGAGAAGGTTTTATGAGTAAATTATATGAATTGTTAAATGGGTGCCCTGAGATGTTGAAATGATATTGTTTCACGAGTCAGAAATGTTCAACAAGGAAATTTAGACACTTTATCCGACCGTAAATTCTTATTAATATGTAAAAAGTTTATTTCTAATCCGAAGGTAGAAATTTAAGTGTACGGTCATGTTACAAATCGATTGGTTAAGAATAGCTTGCATTATAATTTAAGATCTTCAGGTAATGTCGCTGTACAATCCACGTCAGCCAAAAGATTTCATGACTCGTTACAATTTTATGTTTAGTATACTTTCGTGTTTATTTTTAGTGTTGCTGACTTGAAATTGTAATTCAGTATTTATTATTCTATAAGAAGTTCAAATAAACATATTATGATTCTCATTCTCATTATAACTTAATTGTTTACATTTTTTATCGATTTAGGCCAAGTGTTTACACATAAACATCCAAAACGATGAATTTAGCTGACTATTTTCGAAAATGCCAGCTATGTATCGATAACGATACATAACAGTGAGCATTTACGACGGTGTAAACACAGATATTTTTATCCAGATAAAAACATAGCTGGCTACGTGTAAATGCTGCCTTAGTTCCAACCAGATACAGTGCTTGGGTCATATATCAGGGGACCTTTAACCGTAAGGGAGCTGTGTATGAAAGGTACCTGCTGCCTTGCAGGGAGTCTATTTAGACAAAGGCTAGGAGAAGGAAACTCTGATATAAAACCGATTGCTAAATTGTAGTGAGTCTTTTCAGACAAAGGCTACTGTAGGTCTCTGCTTATAACAGAGGTAGTAGATAAGTGGCTTCTTCAGCCAAGAAACCACCATCATGATGCGTGCAAATCAGGAGGAAAATGGAGAGTTATTTCACCCATTATGGCCCACTGTTATTTTTAGGGTGTTATCTTAACACCAAAAATGGTGTTAAATGACGATGTTAAATCTTGCACCAACTTGGCTGTTGAATTACCTGTAACACCAGTACAAGGTGTAAGGGTAACACCATATATGGTGTTGTATCAACTCTGGTCAAGGTGTCATTATAACACCAGATACAGTGTTAACTGTTGATCTCAAATCTTGCACCATTTTGGGTGTCAAGTCAACACCACTGAAAAGGTGTTGAACTGACACCAACAATAAGTGTAGAGTTGACACTAAGTATCGACTCTGGTCAGGGTGTCATATATACACTGTAGCACCAGATATAGTGTTAACTATTGATGTCAAATTTTGCAGCATTTTGGGTGTCAAATCAACGCCATTAAAAAGGTGTTGAACTAACACCAATAATAAGTGTAGAATTGACACTATAATGGTGTTGTATCAACTCTTAAGAAGGGTGCTAAACACGATTAAAACAAGCCACACGATCACTCATTTTTAACAAATTTTATTTCTCTGCTCATATTAAATTAGCCAGTTTAAGAAATACCATAATACTTTTTGCTTGTCTGCCAAAATTTTGCATAAACATTGTTTTTATTTTCTCTTGGGAATTACAATGATCCCAAGAGAAGCTGGAAACACTGCTTACGCAAAATTTTGGCAGACAAGCAAAGAGTATTATGGTATTTTTGAAATTGGCTTATTTCAATAAACAGTGTGCCTTATTTCAAATGCTTCGGCACAAACACAAATCTCAAAAAGATTTATTTTAATGAAAATAAAATTTCAATAATATATCAATCATTTTTTAAAATAAAGATTGTACCCTGCACGCACTCTGATTGGTCAAAAATCCAAGTGTACAATAACTCAATAACAATATCAAAGTGCTTCTCCTTGACAAGGCTATTGGGATATATTATTTTAACATTGCATATTTAAATGCCCAAATCAGCACAGAACCTAAGGACTCCTATACGTTTCTTAGCCATTGTATCTGAACCTAAAAGAACAAGTTCAAGAAACGCATATACACCCCTCATATTTGGTGTATACTGTATATTAAGAACATAAAAAGTTCCAAACAAAAGGGTGATGGCAATGGGAATTGGCACATCTTTAAGCTTTGATAAAACAACACCTTCTGCTGCAATAACCAATGGGTCCAAGCTGCCAAGCTCTCCTAATCCGACCAGTCGTGGATACTTTGTGTCTTTTATTGCTTGGTCGATTTCTTTCTTTTTCTGCAGAAGAAACAAGAAATGCAATAGATAAGTACTGTCAGTAAGTTTGGGTGCATTAGCATATAAATTCAAAGAGGATATACATATATATAGTCCTAACCAAGGCAGGCAGTGTGTGGAACAGGGAAAAAAAATTAATAAATACAAGCCTTACCCAGAAGAAAAGGTCCTTAAACCAAATTTTATTACTATTTTTGAGAAAAATGCAATGAACAGAATTCTGGATGAAATTGAAAATTTTGACAAGCAAATGGCTAAACTATAGCAAATATGTGAAGCACTACAAATATTGACCATAATTTTTATGTGGTGAATGACTAACTGGTGCACACATACAAACAGCAAAATTACTTTCCAAATATTGACCATATTATATTGACCTTGCAGCGTGTGAATGTGGTATAAAAGAGTTGTTTGGCTGTAAAATGTTTCATCTCACTAATATAATTATGTTTCTGTATAAATTGACCTATTTTCCTTTACTTACTCCACATATCTTCAGAAATAGGTCATCTTTGCAACCCTGGTCCCTTAGAAGTAGCTGAAGGGCAACAGCAGAGGCACAGCTCTCAATTCCTATCAAATAACAACATACAATATTTATAAGCATCCATAGACAAATCTCCAAAGAAGCAGATGTTTTCAGAGTTCCCTACAGCCACAGGCTGTTTGCACACATAATTAATGTCTATAATATTATAAGCTTGAATTCTAAACATGACAATGCTGACATTCTAGCTTGCTCCTGAAACATCATTGTGTCATACAAAAGTCAAAAAAAAAAAGTTCAAAAGGTTGAAAAGCATATGGGTGGTACAATGCAGCATGAAGGTAAAAGATAATAATTTAATTCAGAAATGTTTTTAGTCTTGAGATTTTCCCACAGCATCACAAGTTCTGAACCTCAACAGAACTTAGTAATTTTTGAACATATTATAGATACAGTACATTTAAGCAGTGCCTGTATCAAAAGTTGAACATTTTTTAAACCAAATAACATCACAATGGAACTATCTATTTAATTTAATTTGTCACAAGCCATTCCCCATTTAACATAAGCATTTTAATTGAAGTTTGGCAGCAGTAGTAACATCTTAATACCTGCTATATTTGCATCCTCCTCCATTTTAAGTTCGTTCATCTTTGACAAAAGTGCTTTGATTTTCTTGTTGGCACTCTTTGATGCCTCCCCAAGAATTTTTTTTTCAAGGGACCGGATTGTTTGGGCCCCACTCTTAAAAATGCTTTGATCCAGTAAGATCCGCCCAACCTCAGCTTTCAACTGAAGATACAAATATAAAAAAGAGTGGGTCAATGAGACCTTATATTAAGTACAGTAAAAGCTGTAAGTAGGTAGTAATCTGCCTGGAAGCTGCAGTTTAATCAACCATAGGCAAATGTGTTTCCATTTTAAATAGTACTTATCAGGTTTAAATTAGACTTCTGGTAGAAACATAAGATCAATGGTTCTGAAGGATAAGTAATAAGGAACTCATGTAACAAAATACCAAATAAATTACTGGAAATGTGATCTTTAAATAAATAAAAGTGGTATCAATACTTTTTTAAAATTAAGATAAGGTTTGAAAAACTAAATATTACACCACAAACTCAATATTTATTTAATTCAATTTTTTATAATTATAGTCTCTTTGCACAACACTGTCTCATACTGTAACTAGCAAATACCTAGCTGACTGGCTGGTTTTCATCAAAAAAATGATGCACCTTTGTTTACCACAATAAAAATCAATTCTGGGGATTCAGGGTGGTTGCTAGTCATATGATGATGTGTCCTGCAAACGCCCTGTTATGCTATTGGAAAAAAAGATATTTCTCCCTCCTTTCTGGAACAGCTGAGTTCAAAATTAAGAAGTTTTCAATTGGTATTTAACGTATCACTTTTCTATGAAATTTGACATTTCTTGTATCACTTTTTCTGACAGTTTTGGATAAAATTTTAAGCACTGTTAGATTAACCCAAGTAGGCTACTGAATTCCAGGGTTGTCGCTAAGACAATTATTTGGCAGTTAGTTCGTACGGGTTGGTATTTCATTTGAGCCGGTTAAAAACTGCTAAAAAAAGGGTTTGTTGACCTTTTCCGAGTGATGGACGGCAAAATCCAGCCAGCGATTACCATCTTCTCACAGCGAATTTTGCCGGCAGCCGGCGCTTAGTGACAACCCCTAGAATTCTGAATTGCTACAAACCTCAGATATCAGTTGCAGTGCTGGATATCGGTCCAGAAGATCAGCAACTCTCTGTCCTTCTAGCAACAAACAGTTTCTGCGGTAAGGGTAGGTCAGCTGCATCAGATCCTTGATTATGTTATAATTTCGGTTAATTGTCTGCTTTGCCATTTCTTTCTGCAGAGTTTTTATGTGGTCTTTACATGTCTCTTTTGTTTCACCCTCTGGCATCTCAAGCTCATTTCGCTTACACTTTTTCAAAACAGGGGCCAAAGGCTCTTCTTGCTTTGGTGCCATTGTTTTGGCAGCTGTGAGTGAAGTTGTTGTTTGCTTTCTTCTTTTATTTTTGAACCAGTTATTTATTGACTGTTTCCAAGAGTTCTGCAGTAAAAAAAAAAACATTAACACTTATAATAAGCATTTAAGAAAAACAAGTTACTTCTCAAAGAACATTTGGGAAATAGCTGGGCAAAAAATCTATAGGATTCTTGGCATTCTCACTTAATAGTGCATGTACGTAATGGTAATGAGACTTTGAATGATACACATTCCAACATGCAGTGTATTTCTATATAAAATACTCCTGAAAACCTGAGCAAGGGAATGCATAAAATAATAATCATAAAAATAATAATTATTATTATAATAATAAATGCTCAAGGTATATTTCTCACAAGACTGCCGCAGGAAAGAATGCAGACAAAAGATAGGTATAATGGAACTGACTAAACGATTATGGGATCACAAAACTCTGAAATAGTTATTAAGAACTTTATACCCATAAGAGATAGAAAGAACTGAACAGAACGTTGAAAGGAATAATCTAACAGAACATTCATATTTGTAAATTATATAGCATTAGCCTAGGACTAGTCTCGTTATGCTATTGATCATGTAGGACCACCAAATCAACAAGTGACACTAATATTAATAATAATAATAATAATAATAATAGTAGTAGTAATAATAATTGGCCAGTCTACAAGAGAACAACATTGAGGAGACAAAAAAATAAAACTGAGAAAGTAACAAATGTGAATGTTTGAAACAAGAGAGAGGAAAAGTCCAGCTAAGAGCTACAAAGTCAAACTTAGCTTCCTCTAGATGATAGATGCAGGCCAATAGTGGAGAACTTGGAATGCAAACAGAGAAATTATATACGGTTGACTCTTTACATAAATTGGTAAGGTGAAGGACTGGCTTCATGACCGAAATAAAACATATAATTGTAATAACAATTTTTTATTGCCATAATTATAATTATTATAACTTCTAGTCTTGAAAAAAGCATGATTTTACTTACATGACCTGAACCCAATTTATCCCCCAAGAAGGGATACTTGGTTAAAATCAGTGAAATCACATGGTTCTTTTCTTCCATTGATGGGTACATGGTATGGACCATGATAGTTGAACAAATAATTCTGTTGAATTCATCTCTGATTTTACCAGATAACTGTTCATTTTTTAAGCCTTCATTAACAGCCGGAGGAAACTAAAAAAAACAAAGATAATATTTATTTTTTGTCAGGTGCTAATAATTACATCATTTGTAATCAAGGTGAAAGCTTTCTAGCTGTTGGCAGGTGACAGCCCCAAGTTTCTATAAAATGTTGTTTTTTCATTTCAAAATACTTCTTAGCAGCTATCGTTTGGCACTTCACACTATTAATGCAAATACAAAGCCAGCAACTTTTAGGAATCACTTTGAACCAAGTTTTACTCCAGACAGTACATATTGCTTCATTAATGGGGATTGCATGTATGAATTTGAAGCAGGGTTTTCAATAAGTTTTAAAGTAAAAGGTGAAAGTTTAGGAATAGACGGTAAAGTAGCTGACATTTCTCATTATATTTGAGTAGTCTCAGTAGTTTAGCCGCCAAAAAAGGCGGCGAGTTTATTTCAAATAGGTGGCGAAATTCGCCGGCTGCCGCCTCTTACTGAAAACTCTGTTGAAGCCAGAAAAATAAAGCCAATAGTGAGCATGCTACAATCTAAGAAAGAGAAGTTGAACTTTCTATTCAAATAATATTATTTCTACATGCCATTTTGATTCAACTCAGCCTATCTTAGTCAGGAGGCTAAACGTTTTGATCGTGACACACGTGATACAAGCATGAAATTTGGTATATAAATTGCTTTTACCCTACTAATCAATGTTAGAAGGGGTGCCCAACTCAAACCACTCAGGATTCGCTTTTAGGGGGATTTTATATAATGACTAAAGCAAGGTTTGGGCTACCTGTGGTGTAAATTTTGTTTGCCACTGTGATTAAACAGAAATATTCATTTTCTAGAAAAATTGAAGTTACATTTGCTTACAAGCACCTCTTAAACATTTTTCACACATTTGCTTCGAAAGAGCTACCTTTAAGGAGATTTTGAAAGAAAATTAAAAAAGGCTCAGGCCCATGCCCTGCTCAGACTTCTAAGATAACGGATATTCCATGCTTGTCTGAAGTCACTAAGTTTCTGGGAAAATTAGGCGAAAATTGCTAAATACTAAAAAATTTTAATAGAACTAAAATGAACTTTTTTCTTTACTAAAACGTTTTAAAAGTTATCCGGGCAATATGTTTTTGAGGAACGTGGTTGAGGTTTTGATTTGAAACAAGTCTGGAATATAGGAGTGTGCCCACATAACTCTATTGGTACAGTATTTATAAAAGCAAATTGTCTTTCAGATATTTTATTTTCGTTCATCTTTATATTTTTTGACATTCTTTTACAGAGGAAACTGAAGAGAGCTAAAGTGGTATATGATGTCATATATGGTTTTTATTAAGTACAAAAATACATATTTTTACAAAATTAACTTGCAGAAGAAATAATTTATTAACGTCAAAACTAAATCTTAGTATTGATTGTTTTTCTAAAAAAGTAAATACAGTGTCACCATGTAATCAGTTGATTGGAAGAAGTGTATAATATGCCCAGAATCCACGAATGAAGCTCTAAAGTGTCCCTTGAATGGTAATAATCCCCCTGAAGGCAACCGCCAAACATATGTGTATTTCTTGAGAACGTTTATACCTTTCCTTGGCAACTTTCTTCTCGCAGAGTGCCATTGTAATGTTCTAGCAAGGTCTTTTTCAACCTTGGTTTGTTTATTGCTTTTCTGTTACTCCAATCCTCATTTCTTTGGATGTACAATGTAGAAAGCTCTGAAGGCTTAAATGAACCCCTTCATCTACTCACTGATCAACATGTTTTGCCAGCTCAAGCGAAAAGCTATGAGTTTCATGTCATCCAGTCTATCATTAGAATCCCAAAATTTTTACCCACAGAATCGAAGGACCAATACTGATTTCTCAACAATATCAAACATTTCAATTGATATTTCATCTCAATTGTGATTTATAAATCACCTTCATACATACATCCCAGTAATTCAAAGTCTCCAAGTTCAATGGCCATCTGACGAACTTTCTTGTCAGTTTCTAGCACTGAAAAATACTGAAGCCTGTCATTCCCATATCCTTCTTTTCTACAAAATAGTCACTCTATACATTTTTCGTTTACAATCATAGCCTCCCATCCTGATTTTGCTGCAACCTTCATTTACTACTTCAGTGTATTCTCACTTTCGATTATCATGTTCCTGAGCTTTTCTTAACTTTTAAAGACTAAACATGAGGCGGCATGACTTATGCCATGAAGCCTTATTTCGACAGTGACATTCTATATCCACATCATCACCAAATTGAAGCCTCATAGGGGTCAAATCTGCTTCCTGAAAGGTATTAACGCTCTCAAGAAAAACCTCATATGTTCGGCCGTTGCTTTCAGGGGGGTCATTCCATTCAAGGGACACTTCTTCCAATCGACTGATGTGACATGGTGATACCATATTTAATTTTTTAGAAAAACAATCAATAAATTATTGCTTCTGCAAGTTAATTTTTTAGAATGATTTTAATCATCATATTTGCAGCCTTCTCAAAATGGGCCGGCAGCCGGCTCAACGAGCCGCCTCCTTTGGGAATTTGACCGTCTCCTTGCTGTCAGAAAATGTATTATTTTTACTAACAACAAGGAGAAAAGAAAAAAGAAAACCGCCTCCAACGTTAATATAACCTACTCCTCAGAAACATTTTGAGAAGGCTGGATAGGTGTTTTGGCCTTATTGTGTCTCATCGGCCTGACGAAGCTAATAAACAGGCTCAGGTTTCCACAGAAATACGAATAGTGAATGTTTGCAGCCATGGATAGCTGTTTTAGCCTTTGTAAGATTAAGATGAAAGGTCTGAGTTATATCTAAAAGAAGTATATGAAATAAATGATAGAAAATGTGCTGTCTAACCAACAAAAATGCATGAAGAAAAATAAAAATAAAAAAGTGATTTAGAATTAGATTATATTGTATTATTGTATACCTATTTATATATAAATACATGCAGAGACAAGAAACTAAGAAAATATCTGGGCTCCAGATGGGAATCAAGCCCATGACCTTCCCGATAATGATCAACCTGTTGTTCATATCATTGTATACATTGTAACAAGATTGATTACAGTTATCACAACTTACATCTATTGGTGGTTTTGCAGTGTACAGCCTTCCCTTGTCGGCTGACTTGGACTTCACATGTTCTCCTGCAAATGAGAGGGCTACCACACCCTGTGGAAGTCAATAAAAAGAGTTTCTTTTTGTAAGGGTGAAAAGTTTAACATGTATAAACATTCGAGGAGTCTAAAAAGGTTTCGTGATACCACATTTTACTTTCTAAGGCAACATGTTGTAGGCCTCAGATTAATTTTGAAAGTAACTCAAATAAATTTCAAGGGAAAACAGAGGATTCCAATGTAAAATGTTATAAATTCCATTCGAAGAACCACAAAACCATACAACAGTGGGATCATCACCTTTCTTTATGTGATGACTTTAAGTATGTATGCTCTAATTTAAATCTCCTCGACACAAGGCTGAAAGACTGGGCTTCCTGTTTGAAAGTCCTTTCTGAGAAGCAAGAAAGTTCAGTGTTCTGAACATGCTGTAGTAATAGCCTATCTTTGACTAGATAATGCACCTTGATAGGACACTTTGATAGGACACCTTGATAGGACACTGATAAGACACCTTGATAGGACACCTTGATAGGACACCTTGATAAGACACCTTTATAGGCCACCTTAATAGGCACCTTGATAAGACACCTTGATAAGACACCTTGATAGGACACCTTGATAGGACACCTTGATAGGACACTGATAGGACACCTTGATAGGACACTGATAAGACACCTTGATAGGACACTTTGATAGGACACCTTGATAAGACACCTTTATAGGCCACCTTAATAGGCACCTTGATAAGGAACCTTGGTAGGACACCTTGATTAGGGACTTAAAAAACTGAGGTATTGCAGATAGGCATAAATACATAAATGTTAAAATCGTTCTCTGGCTAAAAATCTTTAAAAAAATCTTTTAAAAACACTTAGTTGATACGGCACACTAAAAGGCACCGTGATAAGATACCTTGATGAGGCACCATGCTTATGCACCTTGCTAAGGCACCATAAGGTATCCTGATAAGGCACTATAAGACCTGATAAAGCACTTTAATAAATCTCATTGATAAGGTACCCTAATAAGGAACCTAGATAAGGTACCCTAATAAGGAACCTAAGGCAACCTGATAAGGCAGTTGATAAGGCTCCTTGATAAGGCACTTTGATAAGGTGCCTTAATAAGGTGCCTTGATAAGGCATACTATAATTTTCAAGTTCTTTATGGAAGCAATCAATTCTACATTGCATGAGACAAACTTCAAAGATGTCCTAACGGGGAGTAAGGACAACAGGTTACTTACAATATTCCAAACAAGCGGATTCTGAATTACAGCATCTCCTACAATAAGATCCTAAAATACAACAAATGTAGCGTGAGTCGTCAACAAGTACCTTGTACCTTCAGCTATGTTATTAGTTATGAGACATTTTGAAATGCAAAAAATAATCAAATTTTATTTTTTGATAAAAAAACGGTTGTCCTTAAAAGAAGCTTTCAAAGTAAAAAAAAAATCTTTTCAAGTGCTAATTTGGTTCTTGAGATATTTCAAAAGAAACTTTTTCCGGAGTAAACAAACAAGTTCAGCGGTATTATTTCAAATGCGTTTTTCTCGAAACAAATTTAACACTACGTGCGGTTATATAAAAAGTTACAATTTAACAATTTTTCACCTAACGCCACAAAATTTGGCACAATGATAGTTTAAATCATAAACTACAAAACGGTGATAGGAAATTTGGAAATTCAATGTCCGCCTTTGGCCGAGTCAATGGCGAGGGGTTGGTAAAAACTAAGAGCTTTTGGAAACATCGCAAATGTATTATTACGGCACAAAATGAATAGCTTTTGTTTTAAAATCATTTACGTATTTGTGTCAACTTTTGTGTTGACCTTGACTGTTTGAAAAACAAAATTAGTTTTATTATTAGGTTCAGATTAGTTATTCACAAAGGATAGACCGTGAGAAAACTTAGTTTTCAGACTAGTTTTTAATGGAGTTTTGAGAACCTTTCAGCTCTAGTACCGTAAGAAAACGTAGTTTTCAGACTGATTTTTATTGGAGTTTTGAAAACCTTTTTGAATTTAGTCTTCTCGCAAAGAAAGAGAGGAGACTAGCTAGATTTTGAGAAATGTAAACAACTAAGAGTAGTCTTAGTTCAATAACAACCGTGACTTTTAGTTGGGTAATCGCATACACTGCTTTCTGTATTTTACCTTAAAGAATTTCAAATAATCACAGTTTACTTGTTCACTGAACTAGGAAAGTTGTAGAATGTTTTTAAGAATCGAGATAGATAACTTTACACCGAATTTGAGTAATTATTTCTAAAATTTATCTAATTCTGATCTATGAATGTAAGTTTTTAGTCACCATCAATGAGAAGACTGCAACGAAATGTGTTTTTTTACAAAACCCCGATGCATTGGTGTGTATGAAATCACAAACAATAGTTTGGTGAATGGTTAAGTTTTACACCGTAAAAAAATAATTTAATTTTCAAACTCAATCTTTTTTACGGTGTAAAACATATTTATTTGTAAAACTGTTTCGGTAGAAAATCCGACGCAGCATTCCATTTTTAAAAACAATATGATTATGTTGTTTTTAAAATTTATTTTGCGTTTACATGAGATTCCTCAAAAAAAACTCAGCTAACTCTGAAATTGTTTTTACCAGAAAAGTTAGTAACTCAGTAAGCGACAAGGATAAAAGCTTATATAGAAAGTTTCAGTTGAATTCATATTGCCGGTTAGTCGTGAGCTTTGATAGAAGATTACTTTAGCAGTTGTTTTACACAAGCAGAGATTAGGAAAAGATTGGATTAAATTCGCGCATTTTTTTGTATTTTCCTTCGGACTTTAAATGAAAAACATTTCGTGGAAACTTTATTTTTATAAGTTTGAAAGTTTGATTTTTTAGAAATTGTCGAAATGCAGTTCAAATTTGCCTTCAACTATAAGCAAAGTGCAGCCGCCGGTGGATCCGCAATGGATTTAAATTTTATGCATGACGAAGTCAAAGGCTACCTCGGTAGAAACTTTTCTTTCAAAAATATTAAAGTAATAGTTTTCTAATGAACGATATGTCATTAAAGGGAAAATTAATATAATTATTAAATCTAAGTCTCATTGATGATAAAAGTGCAAACTTCCTAAAACTTTCAAAAAGCAAAACTTGGTTCAACTTGTTTCAGCTCTCAATCACATTTTAACGTACCAAGAGCAAAGTAGTTTAGTGCGAAATTTAAAACAAAATTTCATTTATTTCGCATTTTTAACATTTAAAACTAACACGAATATAAAGAACATTCAGAAGCCTCTTTCATAAACTGGACAAGTACGTTTTTTGTTTAAAAGTTCAATGCGTTGTTTTTTAACTCTGGTGAACAATTCACTGAAATGTTTCACGAATGCCTCTATCAAAAACGCCAGATTCCCCAATCAGCAAATAAGATAAATAAAACTACAGCAAACAAATCTTGAATGGATTTTTATTATGCTAGTGACAAAGAAAAAATTATTCTCTTCCTCTCTGAAAGCATATTTAAAAGATTAAGGTCTAGTTTACCAGTGTGCCCAAGTACACCTTACCAAATAGTTAATTGGCTTGAAACAGTTTGCTGTTCAGCCCCACATATAATAATAATTACTGACACTTTCTGACATGGCGCCTCGCTCAAACACAAGTTTATAGACACATGTTAGAGTTTTACTCGTATTTGACAAGATTGTATAAACAGTAGCGTGTTTTCATTCCACATCGAGCTTTCGGCATAATCTTCATGAGTGAGATGTACCGTTTGATCAAACCATACTTGGTTCATACTATTATCTTTCACGTGTGAGGATATTGGTGTCGCTTTGGTTACTATCTTTCACGTGGTGTCGCCATGGTTACTAACATGATTAGCCAATTACAAGAAAACTTCTCGCTAAAGCACGCGGGCGGTTCTTTTGAAATTTTTAATACACAAAATAGAGAAATTTCATCTGCTGAAATAAAATAAACAGAACATTACATAACCGCCAGGGGAAACGAACTTCATCTTTTCGTGCTGAAAGTATCTTTCACAAATGAGTGAAGCGAATGAGTGAGAGATACTTTCAGCACTCAAAGACAAATTCGTATCCTCTATCGTTCACTAGTAAAAACATAAACACGCTCGCACGTATCAACAAAAACAATGAAATATAAAATTCTTATGTTCATAACTGGCAACTTCGACCCTTATTCAGAAAGAATTAAGGTACTTTTTGTAAAGCCCCGATTAAACTAATCAGCCTTCTTTTGAAGTTAAATCTTTCACGAGCCTAGTGGCCCATGGAGCCGGCAATAATCTCCGGTTTCTGTATAAGCAGATGAGAGTCTTTGAATTAATCTAAAGTGAAAACTAATTCATCCCATGTTAGCTCCCTACATAAGCTAATACTCACATTTTGACCTCAGAAGGATGGAAAAATGAGTTAGCTTACGTGGAAAAAAAAGGGAGCCAAGATAACCTTCTCAGGCAGAGATCTTACCATTCTTTTGAAGGATCGTGAAAAAACAAAAATCTGTTATATAAATACCTGTCGCATGCATCAACTATTTCAACGGTTTGAACTGTGAGAAACTTGAGAGGATAAATTATTATTTCTTAAGCTCGACTTTAGATAAGTTCATAACTTGAAATACATTACCTGTCAAAATTTCTATTAATAGCCCTTATTACAGTTGAGTACGCCACTCCACAAACCAGCGGTATTTCAGTGAGTTTAGCATCAAAACGAGTCTATCGGGTCAAGTTTCGTGTCAGACTGGCCCGATAGACTGGTTTTGATGCTAAACTCATTGAAATACCGCTGGTTTGTCGGAGTGGCATGCTCAACTGTAATAAGAGCTATTACTCCCATTCTACCGATTGTGGGGTATGTCATCGTGATTCATTTTTTTGTGAAACTGATAAAACCTGTGTGTCACTTCATAGCTTCCTCTGAGGGAAGAGTTTGTTTTTCCTGTGCTGCGCATCTTTGAAATTTCGACTTTGGTAATGACTCTCTAGTACTCTATACGATCCTTCCCAAGACGTTCTACTTAATTTGTGCCCTATGCAGGAGTGGTGGTATTTTCCTGATGGGCGGCCTGTGCGAAGAGAAGAACTGATGTTAGTCCTATCGCTGGTGGAGAGTGTTTTGGTGCGAGCTTCCTATCGCAAACTTTCTTTGCAATCAAGGTAGGACGATATGGTAGTAAGTACAATGAGAGTTTGTGCTTCCAAATTGTATAAATACATATAAAGTTACATCGAAATGGGTGAATAATTTCTGTCCTCGTTGTTTACAATCTGACTCTAACTTTCATTTAAGTAGCGAATGCTCAGCAATAAATTAGAAATTACGTTGTGAAGGCTTGTCCGACAAAAGAAAGTGATAAGACAGTTTCTAAGAAAACATCGCGGTTCCGAAATACTCAAGTTAACTGGTTGGTAAAACCGGCTAATAAGCCGTGCATCACCAGAACCGTGTTTAGCTTTTTCGCCTTCGCTTTAGTTCAAATATTATTACTTCAAATTGAACAGAAGCAATTAGTTCATTATGTTTTGGTTGTAAAATAAATGAAAATAAAGCTTAAGTTTATAAATGAAGTTGATAGTCAACCGTGTGATGTGGCAGGATGAAAATTGGACTTGTTTGCTAAGTCTTGCTATCAGTGAATGTGAAAAAAAAACTCTAAACGTATGAATTTGTTTACATTATATTGACGTAAATATTGTTGCTGTGTTTAAGTTTGTATGAGGTTTCACTGGAGACTTCTGTACCGTGGAACACGCTAAAGGGACACGTACAGGGCGTTGAATTGTGTTCCTGTCCAAGAGAGTTTGAAGGGCCATCATGTGAGGTAAGTTGGAATGAAACTCTTCATACTTAGGAAATCAAACATTTTATATTTGATTAGTGAAAATAAGGTTGAAATACAGTACCCACTAAAAGTAACTTAACGCTCTACGGGATGATCCCGGGGGTCCAATCCCTCACCCCTCAGGCCCGTAGCCCTGTAAACGAATCTTAGATAGAAAAATTATAAAAAAATGGTTTAAATCCATACCTGTGATTTTAAATTTCAAATTTTTTCAAGGATTGTTGACACTTAACTGGTATTTATACCTTTATTTAATTTTAATTTTATTGGCTATAAAATTCACATTTCCATAGAAAATGAAAGAATAAATAAATTATATCTAAATCAACGCTAAAGCTGAAACAGCCATTGCTAACAAAGGCGGTACAATCTCTATTACAGTAACCGTTGAACACTTGTAAGTGCCTTAGATAAACCGACTGAAGTTGATCTGCTCGCAATAGCTGCTCATTTTAGTAAAAGCAGTGCACTGAGTATCCCAGAGATCAAAGGTCGCAATGCTATTAAAGCCTAAACCAGTCTCGCATAACCGTGATCAATAACTTATAGAATTAATGTCAAATCCATAGTAGTTTAACTTTAAACTTTGTCTCATTTTCTAATTTGCCGATAAAATTTCCTCCTTTTTTGCGAAAAGAAATGCGCCCGTGGCTATACCAGGGTCAACAATAGTGTTTACCCATTGAAGTGTGACTGGTGCAAATGTAACCGACATTCCTTGGAGTGTGACCCTTACAATGGAAAGTGCAAGGTAAGCAGTTTTTGTTTCGTTAAGGTCACTGTTCAGTTTAAGCGGTGCTTTTGGTTAATGGAGCATTCAAACTGTGCAATAAACCTTAGGTAAACATTTAACGAGCCGACAATTATCATGGGCTTCAGTACTGTTAAGCAAACGAGAGTTTTTAGCGGCATTTTAGATAAAATTATGTTTGTTCAGATATCTATTCGACTCCTTCTAGATGGTATGCTAATCCATCGTAGGTTAGCTTCAAGCTGAAGCTGGTACTCTATGTAGCGACCTCGTAACATTGTGCTCATTACGTCTGGAATTCCTGGAAAATTCCGAGATTTTGACATTTTTTGCAGTGCCCTTAGAAACGAATACAATACTTTCCTTTCAAATCCTTTAAATTTGTTACGCGGCTTGGTTTTGCAGCCTTGCAGCAGGATAATTTTAAAGTGTCTGTTGCAGTTTGTATTAAATCTTACTTCTTGTTATCTACTTTCACTTGTTTGTGAAGCGTTTTAGTTGATTGAAAATTTTGATTATCTCATTTTGAAGTTGTGTTTTCTTTCAGGGTTGTAATCACAACACCGCTGGGGATCACTGTGAGAAGTGTGCCATTGGTTACTATGGTAACGCCAAACAAGGTACTCCAGAAGACTGCAAGCCATGCGCATGCCCATTAACAATACCGTCCAATCAGTAAGTCATTCAGCATCGTTGTTTGTTATTCAACAAAAAATAAAGAAGTGATACCATGAAATCATGACGTAATATTTTGTGCATCTAATTGGTATTCCTTCGAAACAAGAAGAATTTGTAATAATGAAACCGGCGTAGAAACAAATTTGATATAGAACTTACTCAATTAATGTTAATTAAAGAAATCGTGAATATCTGGTGGCGTTAAGCTTTAATTTTAATGAAGAAGGTTAAAAGCATTTTACAATTACTTTAACTGATCAACTTTGTGCTGATTGCATAATTGTTTGGGAACAGTTGTTGAGTTATGGAAATGAAATAGTTTCTTTAAAGTATCATAAAAATAATAAATAAAAAACATTTACTTATTTAACGTCAGTTGCGAAGTAAGTGGTTGCCCATTCTTCCTAGCCAGAGGCTAATGTTTAATCGCTCGACGGCTCAGATCATGGCGTGAAAGTTGAGAAAATCGAAGAAGAACCCTCAGAGTCAGATTGAGATCGACAAATCTCAACCCACATGCGGAGCCCAGGAATCGATTCCGGGTCGTAGAGGTAGGAGGTGCGACTGATGACCACAACGCCAACCTGACTCCACCTTATCTCAATTTGTTTCTGTTGTATTCACTGTATATTATAAAATAATTTGGATAGTTCGTGCGTTTTGATTAAGTGCGTTTTCATGGTGCTATAAAGCACAAAAAATATGAGTATTATGCTCGTCTATCTCTAGGCTGTGAGAATTTGCAGTTTCATGAAACAGGGCTCGACACTAGCGGTAGCCAACTAGTCAAAGACTAGTAGAAATTCAGTTTTGGCAAGTAGTTTTTCTATTTCCACTAGCCATTTTGGCTAGTAAACAAAAAGATATTCACTGAACAAGTTTCTGTCTCTGTCAGGTAAAACATTTCAGATTTTCAACGTCTGGCTAGTAAGGAAAAAAAGTTGGCTAGTAGCATCTAAGTTGACACTAGCCACTTGACTAGTGAATTGAAAGTATACAGATGTGCTTCGTATATCATTTTTTTTTGTTAAGATGGAAATAAATAATTTAAAAAAAGAAATAAAACATGTTCTCCGTGCTTTCATAGCCTGGTGGAAAACGCGGCTAAGTTTGTGAGAAGCAGGTGAAAAACCTTGGCACATGCATTGATCTGTTCTCGAGTCCTCCCAAATGTTCGCTTCGGTTTTCGCCAGGCTATGAAAGAACTTAGAACGTTGTTTTTTTCTTAAATGTATTTTGTTTCAACAGGTTTAGTCGCACATGCGTTTTAGAATCTGACGGTTTCCCTAGATGTACCTCGTGCCAAACTGGATATACTGGTCGGGACTGTGGCAAGTAAGCTTACTTTCGACTTTTCTTAAAAGACGTAAATAAAATCATTGCCTTGCTTAAAACTTATCGGTTTTATGTAATGAAAATTTGCTCTAAAGAAAGGTTGAAAAATGTTAATGTAAACTAAAAATACGTACAAATCAAGGTAATAATTACCTAGATATGATTCTACTTTTAACTTAATAGTATATTTTGATGCTTACGGAAAAAGCTTGGCTGTCTTTTGGAGGGTGGGCTTTGAGTTTTCATTCTTTCTTTACAATAGGGCGTAGAAGCGATAAGGCTGTTTGTAATCTTAGCTGTATCTCCGAATCACGACATTTCTCTTGTCTTGTTTTATCTTGTAGCAAGATTTAAGTATACTTATGCCTTTTTACCAAAATCCAAGAATGGCTTACATATTGAGAAATAAAACAAAACATGAGTTTCTTGAACTTAAAGTCCCATATCGCTTTTTTTATCTTTAGATGAAAACTATTGTCATCTATGAGCTCAGAAATCGAATAACCGAAGAAAACTTCCGCACCTAAGTATTCTTATTAATCAGTAGAAGATCGGAATTTAAATTTGACCGAGCGGCAGGGGACTGGTACGTGTGACGTAGCAGCAGTAAGACGTCCTTTACTGTCATTTGTGTTTTACAAGGAAAAACGTGACAAACAAACTACTTAAAAATGAATTTCTCTGTTTTTCGCTGTGTATAAACAGCAAACGAATTACTTTCTGTGTTGACAGTGTTAGTATTCAACGGGAAGCTGCACAAGTACCTTCTCCTACGTCATCACACCAGGACTTCATAATGGCATTAATGCTCGGTCAAAAACGACAGCTGTCCCAAAACTGTCTTGTTTGCACGTTTCAAAACTCAAAAAACGTAACAGGAACCGCAAAAAAACTGTTTAAATTTTGAAACTTAGTATTACCAAAGGGTTCTACTTTACATCTAAATGATAAAAAATAAGAGATATAGGCTGACGTTTCGGACTGGAGATCACCGTCGGAGTGAATGCATTCAGGCTTCGACTGACGAAGGACTCCAGTCCAAAACGTCAGTCTAAAAAAATTATTTTTCACAACGGTGTAAAATTTATCATTTTTTATAAACTGTATTCCATTTATAAGCGATATAGGGACTTTTTAAAAGAAATAAAGCAGTTTCTCCGTGCCTTCATAGCCTGGTGAAAACCGAAGTGAGAGTATAGGAGAATTCGTGAGCAGATCAATGAAAATCCTAGACGCAGTCGAGAATTTCACATGCTCAAGCATTAATTTTCACAAACATTGCCAAGGTTTAATTTTCACCAAGCTATGAAAGCACGGGAACATAATTTATTTCTTTTATAAAATTAATGTTTCCGACCTAACAAAAACAAGGGCAATATAGGAAGCGCGTTTGCTTGTTTGCTAAGTTAATTATTTTCATGAAACTGTAAATTTTCACAATTTGGGGCAGACATTCATATTGCTCACGTCATTTCTGTGCTTCATGGAGCTATGAAACCACACTTGTTGACCAATAAAAACGCATGTACTATCCAAATTATTTTATAAATCCTTATAACACTAAAAATAAAAGAATTATTTGCATTTGCACAACTACAGGACAAATCTAAGGAATTTTTTTTCAATGCCACAAATTATTTAGTTTCTTAAATCCTGAAATTCAAAATGCCAGTATTACCCAGAGCGTGTCTCCAAACCGTAAAGGTATTTTTCTCGAGCAAATATACCTGAACTCTTTTTAGTGCTTGTGTGAACTTTCTTTCGCTATTTTCGCTTTTTTTTCCTTTCACTTTTAACCTATTTAGTTATTTTCTGTGTAAAACAAAACAAAACAAAACAAAACAAAACAAAACTAAAAAAACGACAATTGATTTGCTTCAAGTTCAGCTCATTATCGTCTTATCGGATATAGGAATTCAATTCACAACGTAGTCATTAATATCATAGATATTTCTTCTTATAATCTTCTTATGGATTCCATATAGTCTCCTTGCCGCATCAGCTACATGTAAATTGTATCTGTAAAAGTATCTTTAAACATAACAAAATAAAGACACTAGATAAAGTAAATAATTTTACCATATACATATCGAGATTTACTCTCTGCATTTGCATATATTAAATTTTTGTACATTCATTGTTCTTAGCCAGTCACAATCCACGCATCGACATTTCACGTGTGAGAAAAGTGATACACTCAATCAGAAGCAAGAACGTTAATTACCGTGCCGAGGCCGTAGTCTTAGAATGCAGCGATATTGGCCGATGTAACATTTGTGCCTATGAGCCGCAGCCTGAACGTAACGTGGGCTATGCCAATGCCGAGCGGCCAGCGATTACTTAGCGATAATATCCGAGAGCATGGACTAAACACGTTTAATAAAACTCTAAGTAAGGCATAATAATAACCACGAAGTGGTTCTAGTTTGAAAAATATTTCAAAATCTTTGTTCTCATCATGTTTTAAATATCATTACCAAAACTATTAGTTATTTGTACGTTTTTAATCCAATGTTATGATTAAATCATTTTTTTTTGGAAAATTGAAAAGAAATGTCGATAAGTATATGATAAACAGAAAACACCATGGAAAGTGCTTTGTACAGTTTTTATTCACTCGTCGTTTCGTAACATAAAATTCACTCGTTCGCTGCACTCACTCGTTCGTTTTATGATACGTACTTCTATAAAGTATTTTATATGACTCAAACTCTTAACATTGCATAAAATATGAAATGTTTTGGCAGGGTGTTGTGTTCCAAATGTACACGAAACACTCGAACTTATTAAAAGTTCATCGAAATGAGAACACGATTAAAACCTTAGGAGGAGGTTTGCAAAAAACAACGCAAAGAGTATCGGCAATTTTTAGACATATTTTAAAAACAACTTTGACTATATATATACCCACTTCCCTGTACATAAAACTGATCTGGTTACATCAACCTTGAGAATTGCAAAGGCAAAGTATATAACTTATTTGAATGTTCTTACCTTTCAAACTTGTAATTGAATTGAATGCGTAGTTTAATGGGCGAATCTCGCGTTTACCTACAAAAGGAAAAACAAGTTATAGATACTTGTATCATCAAATTCAAACTAAAATACACAAATAGTAATTCATATTTTACCTTCGGTTTCAGGCAAGTAACTCAAAGAGAGCTTTGAGAATAGTTTTAAAGCTTTAGACCGAAAAGTCAACAAACTAAAGTGATTGATTAGAAAGTCTTATCTTGCATTGCGGCTTAAGCTAAATGATAAAGAACAAATGTTTAAAATCCTATATGAATTCAGTTGTTTTAATTTCTATAATTAACGGAGCAAATTACGCTATTGCACTTCGTTTGCATACTTCTCACATTTTGGATATGAATGAGAATTCTACTGCCCACACAAGATATTTTGTCCAATAGATCGTGACGGTAATTGGAAGTGAAAACACATGTTTTATTATAACTTATCTGTTAAAAAACAAAGATTGATAACTTCTTTTTGTTGAACACTTTTCCTACGCACTCGAAAGATTTTAACTAGGGTAAACACACATTTGATAGATAACATTCAAATTTTGTATCATAATTGAAAAAATTTGGTTGAACGGTTGTTTTCTGCCATTCAAATACAATTTTGAAGTAAGATGATGGCCGAGGTTATGATTTCCTAATATCTCCTTCGTGGGAACACATATTGCAGTAAAGGTACAACATAGCAACTGCTTTGCTATTATGTAGAGCAAGCTTTTGTTGTCGTTAGGTTAATTAAATAGATTGCTCTGTCTTGGAGCTTTGTGATGGAAATTGAGGAATTTCAAAGCAGTCGATCGCGAGCTCAATAACTTTTCACAAAGGGGAATTGCTTTACCAAAATCAAAGCGACCGATAGTGGCATTGGTTCAAAACAGGTGCACGTTTCGGCAACTGAAAATCAAAAAATAAATAAAGCAAAATGATTTATCAAAAGACTCTGCGCGAAGCCAAAGCAAACATATTGAGTAGAAGTAGTACCTTTGGTATGATAATCTTTATACCATAAAAACTCAGTATTGGTTATTTGGTTTTATCCTTGCTAAGTTCATTGATTTTATGCTAATGAAAGAGTATTGTATTTTATTGTTTTGGCTGTCTTAATTAAGTTAGTAATAATGTATGCATCAATATTCGATACAGTATTGCATGTGTTATGCTTTAGTTTCATCTTTGATTCAATAACTGAAACCTCGTGCAAAACAGTGCATTTCATAGTAACTGTGAAACATGAACAATTAGATATTTGAACAAGACTCAAATTCATTGAAAGGTATACACCATTTATCAAGTGCTTATGCGGAAGCTCTTAAAAGACCCGGCTAGCATGTTCTTCACATGGACAACATATTACTCCTCCGATACATTAAGTGCCTAAAACTTTTACTTATATATTTAATGAAATATTAAGTTTTCCTTGTTAACGAATTCTAAAGGGGTTTATCAAATCAAACGAAGTGCTAGAAATGTATTTTTTTAGCTTATAATCGTTGTCTTGTATCAGCTTTTTCCGATGTTGCTTTCTGGTGACGTTTTGTTATTATTACTATTTGTTGCATGGTTATAATAAGCTATTTTTTATTATATTCTTTAAACAAAGTTGAGGCAGCTAGGGCTTTTTGCTCATAACAAGTGCCAGTTAATTTATCATTTATTCTTCGTTACTGAAATAATCTATAATCCCCAACAGAAATAAGTGATACATCCCCTCTACCCAACACAATCTTGGTTAATTTCCATAGCAACCGTCCAGTTAAGCATATTTGTACCAAACAACATTGAAAGGGGAAGGGGGAGCAAAAGTGTTTCACTATTATTGTCATGGATTATAGATAATATATCAGTAGAAACGGAACGCCCGATTAACAGAAATGCAAAGTCCCGCATTAATGAAGCTAGATGCATGTTTTGTCGTTTTAGACATTACACGAAACTTAATTGCACACATTTAATCTGGCATTTGTATATCCATAAATCGAATTGGACAAATAATTTACGTTTAATTGTTTCTATAGCAAAAACTGTTGTATTTTATTTTAAAATTACAAAGACGGCTCAGATTTGGTTTACAATAATAATAACGACTTTATTCAGGTCTCAAGTCTTCTGGTAGGCTTACTAAATGGGGACACCAACTTTACCACTCTAAGGTTGACAGAGAACCATCCAGATGGCAGGTACACACACATAAACACAGGTTTGTCTCCAAGGCATACGGTTTAACGTCCTTATCGGAGACGACGCAAAGGTCTAACCATTTATATTTGTTTGACTCAGTAAGTTAGAGCAACTAAGGTTGTACTAGCTACCAAATTATTTTAAGACGCTGAGTGTTGGTCCAGCTAGGAATCGAGCCACACCCTCCGGCACGATTGATTGGCACCTTGTACCATGCAACTAGACTAACCTGAAGGGCGATTTTTATATATAGGTTGATTTTTTTTTCATTTGAGGGTGGAAACCAAAATACCAGACAAAAAAAAAACACTCAGTGCGAGATTGGCATTCATTTATAACTTTCAGCCTACATGTGAAATCCAATATAAAGCGAATTAACGGTAGCATGGATGCCAGAGTGTTGAAATCACTCCGTCATCATAGGCGTAGGAAGGTAAATAAGAGTGGTGGGGCAGAATTGACGAGGGAGCAGAGCGATCGAGTGGGGAGAGGGTTTGGGAGGGTGGTGCCAAATGGAGAACAATTTTAGAATTTAAGACACAAAACTATGGCTCCTGCATGGTGCATTTTGAGACTAAAAGTAACGTTTTTAGGGATACAGTGGTTAATAGTGACTAGCTTCAAATACATATACCCCTATTCAGATACATGTATAACAATGAAAGGAACTCTGCTCTTTGATGGAAAAAATGTTTTGCATATAAAATTAATATGGCCAAATTATTAATAGTGAGAAATTTTGAGTAAAGATCAAAATTTCGGATTTCGTTCACTGCTTGTGATATGCACTGCGACAACGGACCGTTACTCGACATGTTTCTACTTCACTCTGATTGGTCCACTTGAACAGGGGAAAAAGTGGTGGGGCAGTTCCCCACTCAAAATCAAAGTGGTGGGGCAAGCGCCCCACCTGCCCCCACGTTTCCTACGCCTATGGTCATTCTTTATTCTTTTATTAATGAAAAGAATGTTCTTATTTGTTACACCTTTAAAACAATTAACTACCTACAAATAGTCAACATTAAAATGAAGTCAAAGAAAGTCAATCATATAAACTTCAAAAATCATTAACGTTTTTTCCTTATATTTTTATTTGAATAAACACGTTTATAGATGTGCGATAGATTTCGATCCAATAATGCAGCTTGTAATGCTTATCAGTTAATGATACGTTGCCGGATTGAAAAATTATAACATTCTCGTCAGATTAAAAACTGAAACATGAATTAACTGATAACTGTAGAACAATAATGCCGACATTCAAAGACAATAATTACTTGTACGCTATTGAATAGAAAACTAGCGACTCTACTAGCGTTGGCGGTATTTAGCAAAGAATTTCAAAATTTCCTTTGCTTGCAAAAAAAAAAAAAAGAACATAAAAAAAAAAAACAAGATA
>JAOBAY020133941.1:0-15712 GCA_025331085.2 Zoanthus sociatus
ATCTTGTAATTTACGTTTTCAATGTGCACAGTAAAAACACAAAAGCACCGTTTCACATTTATTATTATATCTACTATTGTCCAAAATGATATACTTATTCATGTAATATTAAAAGTTCCTCAGAATATCAGCATTGTTTTTCAATTCCTTGTCTTTTTGTTTCAATTTTTCATTATTTCAAACCGAGTACAGAAAGAAGAACAAATTAAGAACAAATTTAGGCTACATGAAGTAGCCAAAAATTTAAGAACAGTGAAACTCGGCTAAATTTACTTGACGTTCTTATAAAAAAGGCGTTTAGTCCTATTGTTGCGAAACAAAGATTTTTTAAAAAATAAACAAAGTACCTCATGAAGCTTCTTCCTTAAGTCTTTTGTTTGCTCCTCCAATATTCTAGTTTCCAAAGCTGATTTTCTTTCCATTTCATTTAGGAAATCTTTGTTTTTAGTTTCTGCATCTTTCAACTCTTGTTCAAGGTCTTTGATTTTGTCTTGCAAAATTTCATTGTCATCCTTTATTTAGACAAACAAAAAACAGCAGTTAAACAACAGCTCTAGAATAGAAGTAAAAAAAAAATGTTGGAGAAGTAACTTTAATTTAAAAAAGCAGTAGCCTGGCAAAACTTTTTAAAAAACACGACGGCTGATTTCAATTAAATTTGCAATTATACTTTCATCAGTTACACTGCCATCTTCAGTAACTGAATTATCATGCAGGTTGCAAGAGCGTATAAATATAAAAGGTATAGATAAAGGTTTAAATTTAGATAAACGTTAAGGTATAGGCATAAGTATTGGTATAGGTATAGGTATAGGTATAGGTAAAGTTATAGGTTTAAGTAAAGGTATACGTATAGGTATAAGTATTGGTATAGGTATGGTTTCGGTATAGGTATAAGTTAAGGTATATCTTTAGGTAAAGGTATAGGTAAAGGTATAGATAAAGGTAAAGGCAAAGGTAAAGGTATAAGTATCGGTAGAAGTATAGGTATAAATATAGGTATAGGTATAGGTATTGGTTTAGGTATTGGTATAGGTATTGGTAAGGTATAGGTAAAGGTTTAGGTAAAGGTATAGGTAAAGGTATAAGTATTGGTATAGGTATAGGTAAAGGTATAGCTATAGGTAAAGTTATAGGCTTAGGTAAATGTGAAGGTATAAGAATTGGTGTAGTAGGTATAGGTATAGTTATAGGTAAAGGTAAAGGTATAGGTATACATATAAGTAAAGGTATAGATATAATATTTGTATAGGTATTGGTATAGGTATACGTATTGGTAAAGGTACAGGTATAGATGAAAGAGGAGTTTTCCCATGAGATGCATATAGATCGCTTCTTTTATCTTCAGTTGGAAGTCGGTTGAAGCTTTAACGGCTCGCTAGAACTTAAAGATCGAATGTTAAAACATTCTGGTAAGTTTTAGAGATAATGATATTCAAAATATTTTTTAAATTTTCACTTGAGTATAACATCGATATCGATTCTTGCCATATTCAAAGGTTGTCCTGATTAGGCGTTAGAAATAAGTATTGAAAAGAACATTCAGCATCTGTAGCCGTCAGTTAATGAAATGGAATAGGTAATCATTACAGGTCTTTATACCTTTAGCTCGGTATTCTTGTCTTCAAAACTTGATTTCTCCTCTAGAAGTATTTTCTTAAATGAAAGCAGTTCCTCGATTCTACGGCTGTGGAAACAAAGGGTATTCTAGACTAGAATACAATTAATTTGATTGTAACATTATTTGTCTTAATTTACAGCAAAAATAGTGATAACAATAAAAGTTTTTATCCAATTTTAGTATTAGGACTACAACTCGAACTAAAGCCCCGATAACAGCCCTACTACTGCTTGCTTAAATTTCGTTCCCAGAGCCCACGTTCCTTTTTAGCCAGCGCCAAGAAACAGGAAAAAAACGTGGGCTTTTGGAAACGAGATGATCTCGATTAACAAAACAATATCTTGCCTGCCCATGCGGCTAATCGTTTTAACGCTGGTTGTTTAAAAAATTATCAGAAAAACTTTGTTCAAGAGAATTATTTGACAACTTATTAGAGCTTAAATCAAATGATTTTGTAAAACTCGTTTCGAAAATTTGTATTTTGGCATTATGTTAAGACTGTTAACTATTTAATTTTCAGCAAACGTCTGTAAGAACGTAAGTAAGTAATTAGTACTGTAAATAAGTTATTAACTAGTTAATAAAAAAGTTAGTAAGTAAGTAAGATGATAAGTGTTTGTAAATTATTTTGTAAGTAAGTAAACAGTAAGTAAGAACGTTATATATATATAATAAGTAATTTAGTAAGACAGAAAGTAAGTTTGTAAGTAAGCCAGTAAGTTTGTAAGTTAATTAGTAAGTAAATTTGTATAGTATGTAATTAAGTAAGTATATTATCTAAAAGTAAGTAAGATATAATAAGTAAGTTTGCAAGTCATTTTGTAATTAAGTAAACATATAGTAAGTGAGAAAGTTAGAACGTAAGACAGAAAGTAAATTTGTAGGTAAGTTAGTAAGTAAAACTTGTATAGTAAGTAATTAAGTTAGTATATTATTAAGTAAGTAATATGATAAGTAAGTATATATAAGTCATTTTATAAGTAAGTAAACAGTAAGTAAAAAAGTTAGTAAGACAGTTTACTTAAGTAAGCAATTAAGTGAGTAAGTTTGTAAGTAAGTTAGTAAAAGTTAAAAGGTAAGTCAATTAGTAAGTAAATTTGTGCAGCAAGAAATTAAGAAAGTAAGTTAGTAAGTTGGTAACTGAACAACTACCTTCGTCATTGCTCCCATCTTCTTGTTTGAGAACCTCAGTAGAGAACGTGCAGATTATCAAAGTGAAAACTAACGTACATTAATAGAGAGTAGGTACAAGTACATGCCTTAGTGTTTGAACTTCCTTTTCCTTTTGCCGGTATTTTTCATTGGCAGCTTCAAGGTTCTTCTGAAACCTCTCTTCCATAAATTTGATTTTGTCCATCGCATCGTTGCGGTCTATAAATGCTGCTTTCAATTTCTCCTGCATGTTTATCTGTTTGGTTCTGTGGGACTCCAACAAACGTTGTCTTGCGCAGTCAAAATCTTCTTGGTATTGACGAAGTTGGGCTATTGACTTCTCTTCAAACATTTTTAATCTCTCGTTATCCTAGATGGTGAGGTTGAAAAATTAAATCTACACGCTTATATATATATATCTAGTTTTTTAACTGAAAAATGGAAATCATAGAAACCTACAGTAGCGGTGCTAAAATATGCGTTTTTTGAATCTTAGGGGAAAGCAAGAAGAGTCCGTTTTCATGCTCTCTTTAAAACCTCCTTAGATAGATATTGCGCACTGCACTTTAGCATGATACTTGATAGTCTGGGAGTAATATAGTAAGCAGCCGGAGGAACTAAATGTTTACTTGCTCTAATAGCAAAAGATCTCTTTAAAAATACATGCTTTTTTATAAGAACAACTTTGTGAGAGGCTCAGATTGGCCGAAAATTAATCTTGAGCAATTTAAGAACAAACTCAGGCCAAGGCCGAAAATAGTGAAAATGTTTCCAGTTTCCAGTTGAAACTTTAGTGAAATCTTCTAATTTACGTTACAGAAGCGCCGTTTTACATTTAGTATATCTACTATTGGCCCAAATGATACACGTACTCATGTAATACTAGAAGTTGCTCAGACGATCAGCACTGTTTTTCATTGACTTGTCTTTTTGTTTCGACTACTCACAGAAATAAGAACAAATTAAGAACAAATTGAGGAAGAAACAGCCAAAAAGTTAAGAACAGTGAGCGTCGGTAAAATTTACTGGTTCTTATAAAAAAAGTGTGTAACTGATTAGTTGATGTTTTGTAACTTTAGTATTGCAGGGTTGAAACTGACTTGTGATTGGCCTGACCGGACCACACGGTAGCTTTTTGTAAAAAGTTGAAGCCTGTGGCAGCGGGGCTAAAAAGATTCAGTTTTCAGAATCTGAAGGGACAGCTTTGAGGGACCGTTTTCATGTTAATAAAATTGGCAATACATTAATATACTTTCAAACGAAGAACAAAATATTACCACCGTTTGCCAATGAAGTATATGAAATAAAAAAGCATGGCAATTGTCTTTGGGGTTTTCTAAATTTCAGAACTATAAAATATTGTATACTCTTGATGTACAGTTTTGAATTTGTTATCAATGTTTACTTTAAGCAACAAATAATTTTCTTCCCTACTCACGTGGTACTGTCTATTTTAAGCTGGGGCTCTGACCTACACTAATATAGAGTTCAAGCTATAAATCTTCTCTACACTATAATAACCTTTCATTTATAACAGCAACAATTATAGCTTAAACGAAACTGTATCTCACTTGTGTAAGCTGCTGGACATTTTTCTCAGCAGTCTCCTTCTCATAGCGCATGCTCAGTAAGGTTATGTGAGTAGACTCCAAATCTTTCTGAAGTGAAGCTGTACGTTTTTTTGCGGATTCACTTTCCATCTTTCCAATAAGTAATCTTTGATTTGCTTCCGTCAATTCTTCTTCTTTTTCCACAAAATCTTTTTTTAGTTCTGCTACTTGATTTTCTAAAGCCAGTTTATCGTGAAGAACCTTTAAACATTCTTCTTCCTTTTGTGAAGTCTGCAATTTGAGTTTAGAAACCTTTTTTTGAAACTCTTTAATCTGCTGGTCTTTTTGTTGAATTTTTGAATGCATGTCGTTCATGCTTGACTCAAGATATTTTGCCTTCCTCTCGGCGCTGGATCTCTTGTCTTCAATTTTTTTCACAAACTCTTGAGTAAAGTCAATTTGGCTCCTCAGACTTGCAAAGTTTGTTTCTAAGTCACTGTCACATTCGGTGATACATTTTAAACTCGAAGCAGAATTCTTAAGATTTTGAGTTGCATCTTGTGGTGCGCGTAAAAACTGTTTCTCCTGACTTTTCTCACTTTCGTGTGATCTTCCCGTGTTAAACTGATCCAGTTTCGAAATTATTGCTTTCGTTTGCTGAAGCAGTAAATCTAGTTGCTGCACGCCTTTCTCGCCATATTGTAGCTTTTCACAATCTGCTTGTTTCATGATCACTTGCTTGTGTTGTGCGGTGATAATGGACCTTTCGACAGATAGTTCAAACTCCAATTCTTGTTTATCTTGCCATAGTTTATCCAAGTCTTTCTGCATCTCTAAGCATTGCCTTTCTTTCCTTTCAGCGTCTTTCGTTAAGTTACTAAGCTCTCTGAAATGTATAGATCTTTCTTCGTCCAGCTTTGTTTCCAATGCTTGAGTTTTCCGTCTTTCTTCTTGGAGCTATTACAAGGAAAGCAAGAAAGTCTATAGTTTGAGTGTTCGTACATTGACAAAAAGGATTATATATCTAAAATCACACGTATGATATGGCTTTGTTGGGATAATTCTAAAAATATTTCAAACATTTGCATTACAATTTTCATTACAATTTATGGTTAGGTGTGCGAATAAATACTGAACACTTTGAATTCAGTCAGACTACAGACCAGGAAAATCGACCCGCGTGCTCACCATAGAGTCTCCAGTAGCTCAGTGGTTAGAGCATCCGACTAGAACAAGGAGGGTCGTGGGTTCCAATCCCATCTGGGGCTCGGATTTTTTCCGAGTTCTCCTTGTCTTTAATATCATGAATTTATCATTTCGTATTTAATAAATTCTGTAAAAAATATCATTTAACTTTGGTGTTCAAGAGAACAAGTAAGGTTACGCAAGGTTAATTTGTGTTCTAAACAAAACCTTTCTCACTCGGGTTTTTATCGACAAACTACAGGTTACAAACGGAAATCATTACTTTTAAACACGGCCAAACCAAATTATTTAGTCGTTTTCTTTGTATTTTTTGGGATTATTTGTTGTTAATTTAGATGATTGCTTCGCTTGTCACGAATGTAAACCGCGGGACGCCATTTTGTTCTAGTTTCTCGAAGGTAAATAGCATAGGGTATTCGGAGTTTGACTAGCCAATCAGAGCGCGCCCTCAACGCTATCATACTAATTATGAATAGTTTATAATTAGCCATCGAGGACGAATGAACTACAAGTCAATAGCCCATGAGGCCATAGGCCGAATGGACTATTCAAACTCGTAGTCAGTGAGGCCGAGAGGTCTAATTATTTTAGTATAAACCTACTAATCGGTCAAAAAGGAATGTACAAAATTAATTATCGATGAAATATTATAGTATCATAGCAAAATGGGGCTCAATACTATTTTGATCTGCTATGGTTTCTCTACAAGAAGGCAATCACAAAGAGACCTCTAGTACAGTAGCCAATCAGAATGCAGGATGCGTATTGGGCGCGTTAGTAGGTTTATAATAATATTTATTGTGCATACGTACTTGCTCTTCAACGATATCCAGGTGGCTCGATATGTTTTCGTTATGACGTGTGGTGCTGATAATCATAGCCTCTAGAGATCTACATCGTTCGTCTTTGTCCTCTAACCAAGCCTTTAAGTCGTTCTTCTCTTCCGTTAGTATTTCATTAGTACTGGCAGATTTTACTTTATCCTCTGATTCCAATTGCTTGTACCTTTTCTCGCACTTGTTTGCCTCTTCAATCTCCTTTGTAATCTCTTGAAGTTCACCTTTTATCGCTTTACACAGACTTCTAAAGCATTCAGCTATTTCAGGATTTGTTTTGCTATCAAATAACTTACATGAATAACTAGAGTTTTCTGAGGTATTATCTTCCAGCAACTCTTCCGAAATTGCATCCATTGGTTTTCTTTCATCATACAGAGAAGAAAAGTTTCTTCTCTGGAAAGTAAATGGGCATACGGAATCTTTTCCAGACACATTCTGTTTTAGATTAAATATGTCTTCTTCGAGATCTTTTAGCGCCTCTAGTACTTCTACGTTGAACAGATCTACCTCTGTGTTAGTTTCTTTGTCTTCCAGTTCGTGGCCGTTTAAGTTACTTTCACTGATTTCATTTCGTTTTCCTGCGCTTTCGATTTTAGCCTGTGAATCTATTTTTTCTTGTGGAGATGATGAAAAGCTTACTTTCACGTTGTTTCTATTGAATATTGTTTTTAAATTTTCATCAGGAAATATGCTTTCTTTGTTAGATATAACACCGGAATCAAGAGAGGTATCCGAATTGCCTTCATCATTAAGAGATGTCGTACCGCTCATTTCCCGACCATTGCCCTCTTTGACTTCAGTATTTTGGGATAATCGTTCTGATTTCAAAACTTTTAGTTGTTGCTCTAGTTCTTTAATTTGATCCTGGTACTCCTGAATATACCGTGCCAGCTGTTCGTTTTTCTTATCTAATTCCTGTATCTCTTGAAGAAGATTAATTTGTTCATTTTTCAACGCGTTGTTCTCTAAAGTCAGTTTGCTCACCAATGCTCTGTTTTCTTCAACTTGTTCAAATTCTTTGTTAAACGAATCAAAACTTCTTTGAAGCTCTTCGTAATCCTCTCTTGAGTTCTCCAAAAGTTCTTTCATCACACGCAAGTCTTCTTCTTTTCTTTTCAAATTATTTTCCATTTTTTCAAGCGTTTCCATTGTTTCGATGCTTTGCGTTTCTTTTTCTAGTCCACTTCGTTCACAGACCAAATTTTCGAGTGACCTTCTAACATTGTGTTCATGAGGTTTTGAGCTAACCCCATCTTCAACATCTGAACTAATTTCCGAATTTCGTGTATCTGCTGTTTTTGGTTTAGATAAAGTAGACTCCAGAGCGTAACAAACAGTATTTAAAATTTTATCGAGGATTTCTCCTATTTCGACATCAATTATGCCTGCTTCGTCGGTACATGCAGTATCAGTTTTCAAATCGCTTGCTTCGTCAAATGTCAAATCTGAATTCCTACTAACCTTTGTGTTTATATTTCTTTCTCTTTTCAAGTCGGAGGAATAACTGACACTTTCAAAGTTATCGGTTTTGTTGTTTTCTATCTTACCATTTTCTTTCTCTTTTAAATTTCTCGTGTCAAAATCTTTGTTATTTGCAATGTACCCTTGTTCACCTGAATCATCGTCAAAATTTCCCGCAGGAGCAGCAGATAATAGACAAATGTTTCTTTCGACGTTAGTTTCTTCTTTGTTTTTTTCTGCAAAGTCCCCTAATTGTTTATAACTCTTGTTACATTCTTCATATGAAGAACTTGTGTCGGTTGATTTTCCAGCCGCTGTACCGGGAGATGAATTAGTGGTCTCCCAAAACAAAGAATCAGTAGAACCAAAAGAAAGATTGCAAGGATTATCACCTTCTTCGTGACAATCGTCTTTCTCTTTGCTCTCATTATCTAAATTTTCCATCACCAAAAAAAGAACATTTGGAATGGATAGACTTTGATTTTTATCATCCAACTCTTCGTCCGTTACATCCGTTATTTCGTCTTCCCGGTTTAAGTGAACACATTCCCCATTGTTAATCTCGTTTTGGTTGCTTTGCCGTTCAAAGAGCGCGCTTGCAACCTCTTTGCGGAGGATATCGTCTAGGTACTGTTTATCAGTTTTATGTCGATGGCATTGACTCTCTTGAGAAATTGAGGCGGGAGAAGACTGATCATAAACTTCTGTGCTTTGTTCTACAAGTTTTGCATGCTTGATGATATCTTTTCTTTGTTTGGTTTGCTCTCCTACCTCGGCTTCGTTGCCTAGATTTTGAGTTTCCTGAGATTTTGTAGTTTTAAAAGCATTGTTTTCTGTTCCGTCCACTTTCTCCTTTTCCGACATTACTTCCATGCTGTCATGAGTAACGTCCATTTCCGATGCTAGTTTTAACTCAATGTCTGTCAGATGGATTGATGAAGATTCCTGCACTTCATTTATTTCATGTACATCCCTCTTTTCCATTATGCTTTTGTCCTCTAAATTAATCTTCTTTCTTGAATCACTTAGTTCAGTATTTGATAAATCTAGAAGGCTCCAGTGCAAATGAACCGTTTTTGAGCCATGCTCGACCTCATTTTGCTCATCCAGACTGGCTTTTTCAATTCCGAAATTGTCTTCTTGTTGTTCTGTTCCTGAGTGCCCTTCACAGCTACTTGAATTGGACGACCCATTATAACCATGGATCTTCTGCTGATCCTGTGCTTCAGATACTTTCATGAAAGACGCTTGTTTTGCTTTATTTAACTGCAAGAATGTTTCCATATCACAAACTTGTTTGCCAAACCCTGCGCTTTCGAAACGTGTATACTCGTTGTTGTCCTCCACTGGCCCTAGCTTTTGATCAGAATGATGCAGTTCTTCGTATTCCCTATTTGTCTTTGCGTTCGAGTAAATATCTTCTAAGGCACTAGTTAACTCTTCATCGCCAACTACAACAAAACTTTCGGGACGAGTTTCTGATGGATCGTGTTTGAAACTTGAAGCAAATTGACTGTCGAACGATATTAAGTTCATGTTTGTATCTATGTGCTCAGGTTCATTGTCTTCGTTATTCTGTGAATAATCTGTTTCTATTGCACGTTTATAAGGATTTTTCAAACGATTCCAGTTTGATGTCATAAGTGAACCAGTACCTGCATTCTTAGCAGTGTCATCTATTTTCAAATTGGGTAATAAATCTGATTCTAATGCACTTTTGTAGGAATCTTTCAACCGATTCCATTTTGATGTGAAAAGTGAATCAGTATTTGGTATCTCAACGGTATCAACTTCTTTTTTCAAATTCTGTAATACATCTGATTCTAATGCACTTTTGTAGGAATTTTTTAACTGATTCCAGTTTGATGTCACAAGTGAATCAGCACCTGGTATCTCAAAGGCATCATCTTCGCTTTTCAAATTGTGTAATAAATCTGATTCTAATGCACTTTTGTAGGAATCTTTCAACCGATTCCAGTTTGATGTCATAAGTGAATCAAGCCCTGTTAGCTCAGTGTCATTAACTTCTTTTCTCAAATTCTCAAATAAATCTGATTCTAATGCACGAGTGTAGGAGCTTTTCAACCGCATCCAGTTTGATGTAATATTTACTCCAGTGTCTGTGCTCTCATCGTCACAGAAAGGATCTCTCTTCATATTTCGTTCAAGTAACAAGTCATTCGCGATATCCGCAAACCTCAGCTTTTCAATGAATTTTGAACGTTTTTTTACTGTGTCTCGTATTTTTGATTTGTAACGATAGCTAGTCATCATTGCTTCTTGAAACGAAGACGATGGATTATCATGTTCTTCTTGTGTCACCATAATATCCTTTGCACTATTTGTTAAAGGTTTGTGTTTAGTTTCCACGAAGTAGGAAGATTTTGCACTCGTTCCAGTCCTTTTTCCTCTTTTTCGAGGTGTTTGTGCTTTGTAAAAGCGACGTGAAATTGTTTTTCTGTTAAGGAACAAAAATATTTACTTGTTGTTTTATAAAAAAAATATGAATTTTGCTAGACAAAATTGATAAAAAAATGGTTTCTAACTTAACATAGGGTTAGTGCGATATCTAAGCTATAGAGTTATGTAATGCTGTGAAATCAATGTATTCATGGATCGCAAGCAGTTTACGTTTTGATAGAATAAACAAGTCAGGGCTGGGTTGTTTAAAAACTGTTTGACTTTAACCCTGATGTAAGCAAAAATTCAAGAAGCGAATCCTTCCTTAAGAAAAGGCGTACCATTCTTTTATAATCAGTTTGTTTGGATTTTCAAAAAAAAATGTTAAACCTAAACTTACCGCTCAAATACTTCTTTGTGAGATTGGAAACAAGACCATGGGTTATCAAATTTAACCCTGGTTTATAGTATTAACCGGCATTTGAAAAACTCGGGGCCCTGATGTATAGTAGGAAACAAGACCATGGGTTAAGCAATTAACTCTGGGTTTGTGCTAATTAGCTTTTGAACAACTGGGCCTGATGTATAGTAGGAAACAAGACCATGGGTTAAACAATTAACTCTGGGTTTGTGCTAATCGGCTTTTGAACTTAACAACTGGGCCCTGATGTATAGTAGGAAACAAGACCATGGGTTAAACAATTAACTCTGGGTTTGTGCTAATCGACTTTTGAACAACTGGGCCTGATGTATAGTAGGAAACAAGACCATGGTTTAAACATTTAACCCTGGGTTAGTGCTAATTGACTTTTTAACCACTGGGCCCTGATGTATAGTAGGAAACAAGACCATGGGTTAAACATTTAACTCTGGGTTTGTGCTAATCGGCTTTTGAACAACTGGGCCCTGATGTATATAGTAGGAAACAAGACCATGGGTTAAACAAAAAACCCTAAGTTAGCGCTTATCGGCTTTTGAATAACTTTTAGGTTATCATTTTTCAAAACTGAACAATTAGCTGAAGAATTTACCTAGACTAAAGAAACCAAGAAATGCCACTCAAAATATAAAAATGATTGTGGTATCATAAGATTTTGTTTTGATTAGAATGTAATAGTAACATCGGTTGCTTCTGAAAAACATGCAGCTACTCTAGTATATAGGAGGTATTTGAAAAGTTCATTCTACTATAGGGACGG
This sequence comes from Zoanthus sociatus, assembly GCA_025331085.2. Classification (NCBI taxonomy): domain Eukaryota; kingdom Metazoa; phylum Cnidaria; class Anthozoa; order Zoantharia; family Zoanthidae; genus Zoanthus; species Zoanthus sociatus. The sequence continues at coordinate 11,429 of JAOBAY020133941.1, forward strand.
GTAGGAAAATTCCTCTGAACTAGCTCTGGTATATATAGGCTAAGAGTTCCGGAGTCTCAGTGGTACAGCCTCACCAGAATTAACTACCCTTGTTGGTATTCATTTTAAATTTTCCTTGAGTGCCTGTCAGGATCCTCGTGGTATGACCAATGCCGGCCTTGAACCAGAAAGATTCGTTTGATTTATAAAAAAATAAATTGAAACTATTTAAATATTTTTGGATATTTTTGTATTGTAGTTTACTTACCGGCCTCTTTCTTTTTTCACGTTTGCTCTCTTTCCTGCTGCTTGTTTTTCCAGTGGGTACGCCGTCTCTCCTGTATCCGAGTCGGTACCAGTGCTCCCACTGTCAATACTCACCGTGTCCGAGGATACTCGGCTTAATTGCAGTTCGGGCTCACAAGAATCTATGTCATAAACATTTTCTCGCGACTTTTCTGGAACTTTTTTTTTCACTTTTTTCAGTGCTTGTTTTATCCTGTTCTAGATATAAGCAAATAAAGTATACACTTTTAGCGTGGCTCCGGCTTTGAAGCCAATAGTCCATTTCCGAATTACGGTCCACTGCTCACAAATAAAGCCTTCAAGTCGAGGCTAGGTGCTCACGAGTCATACATTTTCTGTATTTTTGAGTACTTAGCCTCGATTTCATGGTTGTATTTGTGAGCAGTGGACCGTAATTCGGAAATGGACTATTGACTTTTCTTTTAAAACTAAAATTTATATGCTTCCTTTTATCAAACGCGTCCCGGGAGATGGGGTGGGGATTACTTCCTTGTAAAATGCTAAGGGATGTACCGCTGGATGGAGTCGCATTTTCACGACTGTATTGACTATAATGGGGTTACATTTTTAGCAGAGTTACTTGAATGGGATAGCGCATTTTCGGGATTTCTAGAATGAGAAAATTCTGGCAAGCACGGATTTAAAAATAAGAAGATTCGCGGTCAAAAAACATTTCTGCTGTTGGGTTTAAATATTTAACAGTCGGCTCGCATTAATTTCATTCTTGAAATTACAACTTAAACATTAAACCACTTGCACAATATAGTTGGGATCGCGAAAATGACGTTTACCCAGTTAAAAGTTACTTAATAGATTGCTTATGGGTTTATAATTGGCGACAGAATAGACTATAATGGGATAGGGGTTATGAGAGGCCAGCGACACAAAACCTGCAAGAGCCCCTTCCCGGGGTACTACGAGCTTGATTTGACCAAGTTCCTGTTTCGTCAATCAAATACGTGGTGCTAATAGTATTTGATAATGAAAACCAAGATAATTGGGGAGTAAATAATTTTGAAGAAGGAGAGAACATCGGATTAATCGATGAAGGAAGATTGTTAATGAATTGCTCCAGGAGCCTTGAGAGCGGAAAGTTTTTTTGCTTTAGTACATATTTTTCAAGAAGTACAATATTCAGCTGTTATTATTACTACAAAATTATGTAGTTACCAAAAAGAGAATAACTATAGTTTACTGCTACAGCTAAATCATTTACGAGCCTAGTGGCCCATGGCTTAGTTGAGTGAGTTGGCTTAGGCAGAAAAGAAGGTCACACAAATATTCAACTCTCAGCAGAGCAAGGATCAAAATGGCAACCTTGTGGTCGAAAGACAAAGATCTTACAACTGCCGCCGACCATGTCCGGCCGATGATTATGAATGTGGTAAAAATTTCTTCGCTTAAAATTAGAACGCTTAAAATTTCCGAACGGATTTTAATATTCATCTGTTATTAGCTAAATCCTTTACGAGCCTAGTGGCTCATGGAGCCGTCTACGCTTATCTCCGTATTTTGTATTGTTAAGAGGATGAGAGTCTTTGACTCCTGCTAGACGGGACAGTAATCCATCGTAGGTGAGCTCCCAGCAGACGCTGATACTCGTTTACCTACCCCGGAAGGATGGAAAGCTGAGTTGGCTTAGGTGGAAAACAAGGTTGCCAATAGTTAAATCTTAGCAAAGCAATGATAAAACTGCATGGGGACTTTGTGGTCGGAAAGCAGAAATCTTACAACTGCACCAAACATGTCCGCCCTATAGTTCACTGATTACGTGGTAAAAATTTCTGCCGATTAAAATTAGACCGCTTAAAATTTTTGGACTCATTGTTATCAGAAACGATAAAGCTAATTCTTTGCGAGTCAAGTGGCCCTTGGAGCCGGCACTTATCTCCGGTTTTGCATGCAGTGTGCTGAGCGAAAGAGAGTCTTTGACCTCCCTGGACGGGGAATATTAATCCGTCGCAGGTTACAGTAGTTCCGAGCAGGGGTTGGTACTCTGGCAGTCATTAATTTACCTACCTCCCAGCAATGTTTGGCTTGGTGGTCAGAGTTGGGGATTTGAAATGCAGAAGACCCAGGTTCGAATCCCCGACTTGGGCTACCGAATGAATTTGTCCTCGGTAATCCCAGGGACAAACTCACCACACTTTGTAAATAGCCAACTGGTTTGCCTCCTACCAGTTGGGATTCTTAACTGGGAGAAGCAGGGGGGATTTTTAATATGACACTGAAAAACCCCTTTGGGAGTTGTCATTAAGTGTTATTTTTATTTTTTTTTTGTTCATAAATTTTATTTGATTTTAACAATTTCACGCAGTTTAAAACGAAAATGAAATACTTATTAACAGTAATAATAATAATAATGATAATGACAATGATAATGATAATGATAATAATAATAATAATAATAATAGCCTTTATTAATACACGGTTAAAGATAAACGGCAGCTATACAGCTGATGTGGCCTTGTGTTCTTGATTAGAAAGTTATAAAAAGCTTTATATAGATAAAAGTGTGCCTTACTTTGTGTCCTGTATGTGTTTTTAATCCCTTCTTTGATAATGTTTTCCATCTGCCAGTTGTTGATTTACCTGTTGGTTTTAAACCTTCCTTATCGTATAATGCAAGATCTGAAGAATCAAACATATTGATACGGGGACTCAACATAGGTGTTTGTGATGGAAAAGAGATTTCTCTTCTTTTGTTTTTCATTTCTTTAAATCTCGAACCTTGCCTTCTAGCTCGTGTGTTTTCATTGGAATGTGGCTTGATTCCATTAGCTACATATTCTGTCTCTTCTCCAAACACCGAATTAGTATTTTGTGTTTGCTGGCGGCCCATATAATCTGTTCCCAAGCCATCATTTTGGAGTGAATCATGTAAAGTTTTCTGAAGGCTTCGAGATTCGTGGTAAGAGTCCATGGTCGAAGGATAGTCTAAGTTTGATACAAAACCAGTTGGGGTTAGGCTTTTCACTCTTTCTTCCAGTCCGTGTGAGACTGGAGTAAACACTTCATAATGGATCTTATCCAACAAACTGCCGCCCGATGCTGGAAAATCAAACTCTTTCAAACGAGAAAGTTTGTTGTTATCAAAAATACTGAAGGGTATCTGCGTAGATCTTCCTGGATTTGTAAACATTAAGAGATCGCGCCTTCTTTCACTTGGATTTGCTAATTCAAAAGACATATTAATTGTTGGAATATTAGCTTGTCAACATTAAAATTTTCAAGAAAATATATTCAATTCCAAGACCTTTTTAGCTCGCGTAGTCGTTTAACGGTTTAGTCAACTGTCCGAGCCATTTTTAGTTTTATTAAACGATTTTACATTGCGTAACTACTTAGATTGTGACGTAAACAGCACGAGCTGCATGATAGCTAATCGTATGTTAAGAGAGTGTAGTTTGCTAGGTCTGTTTTATACGGTTTAAATGAACTAAAGTAGTTAATACTGAGCAATAACATTTTTGTTTTAAAAAATGGTACCGACATGTCGCATTGTATAAATGTGTGGCTTTTTTTCTGTGCGTGCTTTATCCGTTGGGGTCTTCCGTCAGTGATTCGTTATCCATGTTTTTAAAATAGATGTTTAAACAAATGGGACTAAATGAAAACCGTATCGATGACACTCAACAGAGATCAAAATGAAGACTCCCAGGTTTGAAATCCTTGAACTAGCACCTTCGTTAAGTGTTAGCACAACATAATAGTATCTAAAGCTGAGCCAGTATACATACAAGGATCTCGCGCGCGTGCTAAATGTTGGATTGCACTGTTATTTATTAGATCACAGGCAGCCCAAGCTAATTATGTGTAAAATTTGAAATTATTATGACGGTTATAAAGACTTTGTATGGGAAAATGATTTTATAAAAATAATTTGAAAAATTGTTTTACAAATGACTGAAATAAAGTATTTTTACCTCGAATGTGTGTTTGCTTGTCTGTTGTCAGTGTATTTAAAGCATCTGGAGACATTAAACAAGGTTTTCGGGT